>CAKAOI010028775.1:93676-104992 GCA_916701655.1 Sebastiscus albofasciatus | reverse complement strand
GAGAAGGAGGAGAAGAAGAAGAAGGAGGAGGAGGAGGAGGAGAAGAAGAAGGAGGAGGAGGAGGAGGTGGAGAAGAAGAAGGAGGAGGAGGAGGAGGTGGAGAAGAAGGAGGAAGATGAGAAGGAGGAGGAGAAGGAGGAGAAGAAGAAGAAGAAGAAGAAGGAGGAGGAGGAGGAGAAGGAGAAGGAGGAGGAGGAGGAGGAGGAAGGGGGTGCTTTGGGTCCCGAGGTTGACGTAAAGAGTTTTTTGCAACCCAACGCCATCAAATATTAAAACTTAATTCCAAACCGCCTCATAACTGCATTGACTATGTGACAGATGACCCGCTGATGTTGTCATTGTTTGTTCAGCATGATAAATGATGTGATGTGGGACGCAACACACCCACACAGATCAGCTATTAGCCCGGATCCCCCTGCTGCTGTCATTTAGGAGACATGAAGGAAGGGAGGGTTTGCTCAGAAAAGACCTGATTTGGCAACTCAGCCCAACTGTGTGTGTAGGGCCCATAATCCCGTTTTGCTTTTGTCTGAGAGCTGTAATTAACAACCTCAGGGATGGAATTACCTGGTTTGGCTTCGTTGCAATGACCTGAGGTTTACTTGCAATGAGCTAGCTTAGACTATCAAATTAGATTAGACCTGATGCTCAAATTGCCAAGGATTTAGTTGGCAGGCTTGAGTAGCAATCAACGTTTTCATTGACCTAAAACGAACTAGTCTTTGCAACATAAAGATCATTATTATGATCCGTGTAAAAATAAGCATTGCAGAGTGATGTAATACAGTCATTTAAAGCTGCAGTAGGCAGAAGGTTTTTGGCATCATTGGGCAAAAATTCCATAATAACTTCAGCATATTGTAATTCAAGTGTTCTGAGAGAAAACTAGACTTCTGCACCTCCTCACGGCTCTGTTTTCTTTAAAAAATCTACCCTGTGACTGGAGACTTTGGCCAATCAGGTCATTTCAGAGAGAGCGTTCCTATTGAGCGTTCCTATTGGTTGTGCTCCAGCTGGTGGGCGGTGCTTGGTATTTCCTCAACTGATCTTAACATGGCTGCCTGGTCAATAACATTCTCATTTTACAGCTAAACAGTACACTACAAGATGTTTCTGAAAACATATGAGGCGAGAAATAGGCATTACAGTAACAGAATATTGATTCATATTTGATCAGCGCTGCCTAGTTTGACCGTTTGATCGGAGTTCGCGAGTGACTGACAGCTGCTCATAGACGTCAGGCTCCAACTCGGCTCTGATTGGTTGTTTTCCTCCGGTCTGTGAAATCTTGCAGATGCCATTAGGAGCACCGGAGGACACAGAAGACACACATGCATACGATTTCTTTTCAGTATTATGCACTACTGTCAGGATAAAGTGACTGTTTTATACAAATAACTTTTTTTTTTTTTAATCATATTTGCTCCATTTCTACCCACTGCAGCTTTGAACGAGCTTGCAATGCTGGTACACATTCATAGGCGGTGTGAGCGACCCACCGCTTTGTTGCATATAAAGAATAATGACCCCCCACGAGACGCCGAGCCGCGTGCAGGGAGATTAACGCTTTGTTCAGCAGAGTTGTATAATTTAAGCAGAGCTCGGACTGCTTGCATTATTTTTTGTTGGTTTAACAAAAAAAGACATTTTCCTTTGTACAAGCAGAGTGTATTTTCACCAGTATACTTTTTTTATAACTTGATGTTGTAATGAAGGTCACTGAAGGGGGAAGAAAGTAGTGCATCATAGCAGCCTCTTTAGACTCAAGGAGCTGTCCGTGGTGCTGGACCGGTTTAGTGTAGCAGCTACATAATAGTGCTGCCTTCACATGGAATGTGAAAACACATTGTGCACACATCACATGTGTATACCAAGGGTATACCATAAATTAATCATTGCCACCTCACTCATAAATGTTTCATGGTGACCTTTTGACTTTAAAATGCACTGTAAAAAAAGACTACATTAAGACACCAATTTGAAATAATGTCATTTAAAAATCACATCTTCTTATGAATAAACATGAAACAAACTTTGAATCTGTTGTCTCTGTAGTACAGTATGCTCCAATATTATATTAGTGATTGTTCCATGCACACACAATACAAGTGCCCAGCCCTTATAGTGATAAGATACCAAAAGTTCAGACAACACTTCTTACACATAACATTACCATTAAGGCTGTCAAAGTTAATGCGTTAATGCAAATTTGTTTTAATGCCACTAATTTCTTTAACACATTAACGCAACATGCAATTCTTAGGTTGTAGCAAGCTCAGTTTTAAAGCTAGTGAAGATCAAGGCATCACATGAAACTAGAAAACCTAAAGAATCCATTGGTACCAACCATGTCATACTTGCTTGTCGAGAAGGAGGTTAAATAACGCTCCAAACTTAACGTTAAATGTTGGCAGTGGAAGCCTGTTTCTACAGCTAATGGAAGTGTCTGAACATGACACACGGCACACAGAAATCTTTAACTTCTATTACTGACATATACATAACAATTTAAGTTTCTAAGAGTGCAGCAAGGAGGTCCCCAGAAGACCATTCCTACTGATTTTGGTCTCCTGACCTTTTGTCTAAGCATCACCATCAGGTCCAAATTTCCTCTTGATGGTAAATGGACTTGCATTTATATAGCGCCTTTAGTCTTCCGACCACTCAAAGCGATTTACATTACATGTTAGCATTCTCCCGTTCACATACACATTCACAAAGCAAAGTCTTCGGGGGCAATTTGAAAAATCCACAGTGCCTAGAGTGCACTGGACAACACCTAGGCGCTAGCTGTTCAAACTAAACAAAGTCATCACAAACAAAGCATTATATGCTACATTTATTGATAAGAATATTCCCAATAATCACGCAAAATCAGCAGGGGTAGGCGCAAAGATACAACTGTTTAAGCCGGGCTGGGGGGTCGTGAAGACCAACCTGATTATTTTGGGTGGTCGTGACTCAAAAAGGTTGAGAACCACCACTGTAAGGTATCTCAAAACATAAAGGCCACATGGTCTAATGTAAGTAGTTGGAAAGCGTATTGTTATTTAACAATAATAAAAGGTAAAAAGTGACAAAGTAATCTCTGAGGGGAATTAAAAACTACTTACTGCTGACCTCATCTGATGTATGCTTATGTAAATGCTATGCTGACAAAGTATACCTTGAAATTGTGTTAGAAGATGTCAGCAGGTTCTGATGCCCTCAGGTCCTCAAACTGGCTGTTCAAGAGGTGATGACCATGGCACTAAAGTCTGCTTCAACACAGGTATTAGTCCCGGCCCAGAGAACCGCTAACAGGCCAAATTAATGGAGAAATCTAGACGAGACTTGTCCTATAAGCACAAGTGTTATTGTATTCAGCTGCTGGTCCCCTGAGTGATATAAAAATATGAGCAGTATCTTAAAGTATATTATAAAAAAAAAGCAGCAAATAAAGGGACATTAAAACAGGTGTAATGTATTCCCTTCTTCTGGCCAGAGTCAGCACTTGTAATGCTGCATTTTATATGGTCTGCAGTTTATTCAAAGCTTTGTTGGAGCAGAAAAGAGACCATTAGTTGAGCCTGGTAGAGTTTAAAAAAAGCACGTTATTCAGTAGCTGAACGTGAGAGAAATGCCTATTTCTAACACCGCAAAAGACAGATTAGGGATGAAAAATTCAGATCAAGATGAAAATCTATACTGTGACATTAAACACAGCATTGTGCAAAGCAGTGCTACAGCTCATAAGCTGGTTTTTGAGCATCAAAGTGAAAATACTCCCCATATAATACGCCTTCTTTTACTCACATACTGAGAATATTGCTAACCAACCACACTGTGACGTACATAACATACAATAGTAGTTGTGGTATTGGGAATGTCATTTGATTTAAGATGAGATGCTAAAACATAAAATGAAATGCAACTTTAATGATCACTGTCAGGAGAAGACTTTTAAAGACGCGACATCGCTTTGTGCAAATCATCTGATGTTTTCAGACACATCACTGATGGCATAATTGCTGTGCTGTGAGGACGGCTGAAGTCCTTGTCCTGTTCAAAGCAGCGCATGAGAGTTGCGCTCACACTAAGGTTGTCTGTGTGCTTGAGACTGACTTCAGCATTAAAGAATATAGTTGAAGCTGGACTGACTCTCCAGTGGGCTTGACACCAAAAGGACTGTGGCGCTACAACCCCCCTAAGCTCGTGCTTATCAGATCTCTTCGCACACAGACTCTTCAATAAGGCAGGACCTTTTGATGATGATGATGGTGGTCGAGATGATGAAGACTACTGAGACAGTGCTTCCTTTCTCTCTGCTTCTCCTACTCTTTACCTCTCTGCTTCTCTACTTCCCGGAATGACCAGAAGGCAATCAAACTACAAACAAGAGAGTAAACAAAGAAACAGCTTATATCGATCCCTGGGCTTTATAGCTCCGGGTAAATGTGTTTATCTTGTGTAGCCACTACATTATACTTAGATTAAATACATATTTGATGTGGTGGTTGGAGCTATAAGCAATGCGCTGCTTGGAAGCATCCTCTGGCAAGAGTTTATTACATTTTGTTAATACCTTAATTAGGCGAACCGTGAGAGAAATTAATCCCTGGAGAATTGGCTTCTTAAAATACTGTCCAGCCACCCCTGAAACCCAACGGAATAATTAAGCGCAGCAGAGAAATGTGTTTGTTGTCCCTGAGAGGATTTTTGGAATAAAGTTTACTCCGACCTCCTCGGCTGAGACACGGGCTGTGCTTTTGTTTGCACGAAGGTTCAAACCTGAAGGCGTAACGATCATAAAGCCCGAATCAGCTTTAATGACAACAATAGCGCATTTCACATCCCCAGTAACACAATGAAAATATCTCAAGATACAGTATGTGGGCGAGGATGTTGAATGTATGTGTGAACAAAGTCAAAGCCACGATTCTTTCATAATGAACATAAGATATATTTGTTAGGCAAGTAAACAAATTGACTGCTGATTGTTTTATGTCTGTGAGGCAGTGGAAATGAATTAAAAAGGTCAGCAGACATACAGACGCCCAGGCAGACTTCTGCTCTTCAAGCTTTATATTCACTTTGTTTTCCAATCCCGAATGCTCTGTCTTCTCTGCAGCCTTGATCAAACACAACAAATGCGTGACCCAGACTCTGACCCAGAGTGCAAGATAAACCAATGAGTGAGCTTTATCTTTAAAACAATTACTTGAAAGCACAAATGACTTAATGGGACTATGAATCAAAGAGTTTATATACCGTATACCTCTTTTTGCATTTAGTCAACTTCATATCAACAACACTACAGACCTGTTAGCAGCCCTGTGAGGTTGTACTTTAGCAAAATGCTAAATGGACTTGCATTTATATAGCGCTTTTCTAGTCTTCCGACCACTCAAAGCGCTTTACACTACATGTCAGTATTCACCCATTCACACACACATTCATACACTGATGGCAGATGCTACTAAGGTGCCAACTTTGTCCATCAGGATCTAATCTAAATACTCATTCACACACCTCAAGGACACATCGACATGTGACCCGGAGCAGCCAGGGATCGAACCACCAACCTTCCGATTGGTGGACAACCTGCTCTACCCTCTGAGCCACAGCCGCCGACGGCATGCTAACTAGCATGCTCACAGTGACAATGCAATCATGCTTATGTTTAGCAGCAGCCCAGTCGCCAGAATAAAATGTTGGCATTGTACGAAACCACGGATACAATGAATCTTGACGTTTCTGAACAACATTTCTGTGCGTATCAACAATATAGTTTTTAACCGCTCGTGGCGCTTTTTCGCGTTTCAAAACTGCATTCTCAACAAAACTACTTGGTTAGGTTTAGTAAAAGATAATGTTTTGGGTTAAAATAAGTACGTCATTTTTAGTTTCACACGGGACACGGATACCGGTCTCTTGGGGGAAAGTCCTGTGCTTGATCCAAAACCACTCAAAACCACAATGGGGGAAGAGTAAATGGATCACCAAAGTCATTAGGATTCCTCCTCTGGGGACCATGAACATCTGTACCAAACTCCATGGTAATCTATTCAAGGTGTGGGGGCATTTCAGTAAGAACCACAAATGTCAACCTCAGGGAATCACCAAAGCAGAATTAATCCTCTGTGGACCATGAATGTCTAAACCCAAGTGGTGGACTGACCAACGACTGCCACACCTACGGCCACAGCACTAGCGTGGTTACAAATCAAAATGACATTTATTTGTTGCATTGATTTTAAATTTGTTCAACAGAATACAAAAATATCCTGTGCAGTCAACCTAGACATTTTGTTCCCAATTATGTAGAGAAATCCTTGCATTTTGGAAAAAAAAAAAATTGAATAAGTTACATAACCATCCTGAAGAACTGATGCTAATCTTTTGAAGGATATGATACAGACTCACACCATCTGCCTTCATTTAAAGAAAGCTGAAATTGATGCACATCCAGCCTGGGTAAACAAACACATAAATGATGGGGGGGAGGTTGAGCTTTTATTGTATTTGAATATATGTGTGTATATGTTAGTGAAAAAGATTGATCCTAACTGAGTGGATTCCACATATGCTCATTCATTTACCATTAACAGAACTCACTGGCAACCTTGCACAGCTAACCATTTGTTTGTGACAGTGATGTGGCCTTAAGCTTATTGTGTGTTTGTACTTGTGATTTTCCCTGGGTGGTTTGCCTGCTGAGTACCAAACAAGGTCAATGAAAAAAGCAATAACAGCGACTTAAGCGCAGAAACAGAGGGAGAACATTAGGACGGGAATAAATTCAGTACAGCCAGCTTCATGAAAAATGTCAATTAAATCAATAATTACACTTAATTATAGGTCGATTAGTTTGTTATTCATATTGCAATATTACACACCCGGGTGCAGGTTGAATAAGCTCCAACAAAATGAGCATTTACAACAAGGCAGGGAAAGGATTCTGGGCTCTTGTGCCAAGAACTGTAGGCGTCTTTTTATTATTAAATTATTGGCTTTGTCAATTCCTTGTGGTTAGCAACATCGCTGAGCAACTCGACATTGGAAGGGAAAAATGGTGCTGGGTTGAGGTGACAAACAGTGTATGTGTGTGACAAAGGGATATGCGAGTGTCGTATGTGGGGGGTCAGTCATGGTGCCGATCCTTTCGCAGCTCACTGACCCAGAAATGACTGACGCAAGCACTAATAGGTAATCAACAAACTGCATTCACTCATTTGCAATCACTGAGAATGACCACCTGCTTGAAGGGTTAAATTACCTAATGGTGAAAATGAGAAGGGACGATGGGAATTGAGAGTGAAGGATAGAAGGAGGTGAGGGGAAGGCAGACAAAGAGAGGGGAGACACTGGTGCTTTGAGACGATGGCACCAGGAGGAGCAGCATGGAAAAAAAAGAAGAGTCAGCAGACCAGAGAAGCTGTAAATGAGGGAGTAATGAAGCCGTGCAGGTGGGGGGCAGGTGATCTATAATGAATGAACCCGAGAGGGGAGGAGACAGGAGGCTGTTTGGCTGGGCTTTGATTGGTCTATAATAAAGAAATGACCAATGAGACAATCTCTGACTGACCTGGTGGAGAGGCAGGGAGCAGAGAAGGTTTGGCTTTATGTTTAATGATGTTCCCATGGCGAGGTATGAGCGCAATACAAAGCAGGCAGGTGCTGAAAGGGTTTAACAGTGGATACTGGTGAAAGCCAGTATTAATATCCTGCATTTTCCCACCAAAACCAGCCTATACCAATATTTGTTCGGGGTGCACATAATAATGCAATCCAGCATTGTATTGGACAGCCTCAAAAAGTATTGCAGAGTTGAATCAAAACCTTCTCTCACTGTTCCATTTCCGCTTTTGTCTCCTAACTAGTAAAGTCATAATAAACATAAGTCATCAGTTCACACAGTGCACTATACATTTCTAAAAGTTGGGAACACACATGCATATTTATGAGGTGGTCTTATGGCCTGAAACTACCACATCGGCAGCAGATATCAGATTAAAAAGACAATCTTTGGTGCAAAGTCTACTGATGCTTAACTTATCAGTGCGATGAGAAGCAATGAACATTATTTGCATTCTTTACAAACAATCAGTAAACTAGCTGGAAGCTGATTCATGAGCATAACTTTTCACTCAACTATATAATATATAACATTTTCTTAACAATATGATGTAGAATAATATTTATTTCTAATTCATAGAACATCCTGCAGACATTTGATGATACAAAATGAGTCTTTATTCCCTCAAACAGGTGGAAAATGTTTGGTTGGATCGCAGAAAAAAAAGTCTCTGATCCTTAATAAAATGAATGTGAAAGTACAAATGCGTTTTTGCCACTTGTCATGTTTAACAACTATAATAGTCATAGAGAACTAATCTAATTTGTGATGCTATGATTGCTAATAACAGTCAATTTTGTCAAGTTTGTAAGACTGCTATGGAAAGAAAATCTCATGTTACAATTGTCCAGGCCAGATTAATTGTGATTCATGATAATATCACAATAATTAGGTCTTAAAATGGCACTAAACTGGTCACTTAACCTTACATTTTGTTAAGAAACAAATATTTTTACTGCATCACTGATGGACACACATTTCTTTTTTGTGAATATCCATTTTAGTGAAAAACAATCACACTTTTCTACCATGATAGCGAGCGAGGCAGCTTTTTCAAGTCACTCGTGAGGATATACATGATTATCCCGATAATGGAAATTCACCATGATCAACTAATTGTGTTTTTTATCCAGTTCCGTGATAAAATAATATTCCATCCCTATGTGGAAGGCCTCTCATTGTTGTGGTCGCACATAACACTATACCTTTACCTTATAGTGTGAAACTATAAATATAATAGCAGCAGATTTCATCTTACACAACGCAACACATTCGCACCTCTGGTTTAGAAGGACGGTTAGAAGATAAACGTTCACAGTGGATTGCCGAGAAACATATAAGATTCACAAGGTTAGGTCACTAGTCTGCTCAGTTGTCATGGAGACGGTCACGAATGACGTGGTTGAAAGATCGAACTGACCTTGAGTTTAGATTTTCTTAGTCAAACTACTGTTTACAAGACCGAAGAATGAACCTTCATGCTCAACATTTTATCTATCTTGAAGGAACACTTGATATTTTGCTGACAAATCAAAGCCCATGAGTGTTGTAGATGATTGGAAATTTTTATGTTTTGTCGTACAGAATTTAGTCAGAAAGTTCTCATGGCACTCAAACAGTAACGCGTGTCTCCATTTTGTGGGTATTATTTTGGAACCACCTCTTGGCTTTGTTTCTACCGTTAGTCCTCATCCAAAACTAACGACAGTTCTCCCCCCCTTCTGTCTTGTCGGCTGACAGATGGAAAGTGTGAGCAGAGTAAATCACACCCTGTGCAACTATATTCAGCTGTGATTCCCTGGAAACAAACTCCGTGTGTGATTAGAAAAGAAACTCTGGGATGAGAGAACAACGTGCAAACTTTCTTTATATTTCGCTTCACTGTGGGCCAAGCTGATATCATCTTGTGCCCTTGTCAAAGCAATTACATGTTAATGAGGCTTAATAGCATCAGTCATACCACAGTGATGGTGGCTCCATTGGGACAGAGGGATTAAGAATAAAAATAAAATCTCCCTAAAAAACACCACGTAAGGGGTTTTCCAATCTACTGAAGAGAGCCAGTCCACTCTGACCAACACTGACTGATTCCATAACGGACACATCTCTGTTCACTGCTGCAGACAAAGCTCAATTTCAAACAATAGCTGTGAGCAGAGAGACAATGTCACGATCAAAGGCTGCGTCCTGCGGCCCGGTTGTATTACAAACTAAAGCAGGAGAAGTTTAGCTTCAACAGCCTCGTTAGCACCGACACCAGAGACCCCTTCCTCTCCCAAGAACAAAATATCCTCACTCTTGTTTCATTTCTGTCCACCTCTACAGTTTGTGCTATCATCTTACAGTTTAAAAAGGTGCCTTGTCACCCAAACAAGCGCCCCGGCAGAGGGAGCGGGACCTCCTCATCCTTCAGCACAGAGCCTTCAAATGCACAAGTACTGACTGTTGCAATAAAACAGTAAAGAGGACAGCTCAGTGTGAATAAGCCAGCCGTTTGTGTCTATCACAGTCCAGAGGGCTGGGAGCTTGATGCTGAAGCTTGGTGATAAGATCCGACTCCAGTGTTACAGTTTTCTTACAGAATATCAACACACACTCAAGTCTTTTTTTGCATAAGCATAGCCCGCCGCCCAAAATTAAATCCTAACTATTTTAGAATGTAATATGATCAGTGGACATTTTCTGGCATTTGTTTGAGCAAATTGTTTCTTGAAGGAATTGCAAAGTAGCAGCTGTTGTTATTGAAGTTAAGTTATATTAGTCATATTTGCATATTTTTAGTCCATTAAACTACAACTTGCAATATGTTTTACATCACTGTTAGCTATTTTTCTAAGTCTTTTTAGACTGATTTCCTACATTTCAGGTGATCAGTTTCAATTTATTTCAATATGCAGATTTTTTTTCTTCAGGAACAAAACAATGGAAGCCGCCATTCCACCTCCGTGACAGGATGATAAATGCATTATGACATGCAATTTAACCATGCAATGAAACTATGCTGCGAAAGCTGATCTAATCCAGATTTTTACTTTAACAATGGATCAATTATGTCTGGTGTGAGAGGTGTCGCTCATAGTGACAAACCCACAAAGAAATTATCACCAGGCTGCAGTTCCCCTCAGATCTACGGAGCGTTTTAGCATCTTTCAGCTCATTGTTTTGGTTTTATGGTCCACAACTTTACTGTTCTGGTTCTGTCTCATTGCTCTCGTCAACCACCTTCAAGCCAGACGTTTCTCTCAGGAGTTGGTGGAGACCAAATCAATGCTAAGGAGGGAGCAAATACCGAACTTACATTCGTCAGGTGACCTGAAATACACCTTTGACATGAATGCTAATGTTGCTCTGTGTCTGCTGAATGTGTAAATAAGCAACAGTTTGCCAACATGGCCTCCATATCAACTTTACGAGGTAATACTGTACCATCCATCCATCCATCTTCAACCGCTTATCCGGGTTCGGGTCGCGGGGGCAACAGCTCCAGCAGGGGACCCCAAACTTCCCTTTCCCGGGCCACATTAACCAGCTCTGACTGGGGGATCCCGAGGCGTTCCCAGGCCAGAGTGGAGATATAATCTCTCCACCTAGTCCTGGGTCTTCCCCGAGGTCTCCTCCCAGCTGGTCGTGCCTGGAACACCTCCCAAGGGAGGCGCCCAGGAGGCATCCGTACTAGATGCCCGAACCACCTCAACTGG
>CAKAOI010028775.1:0-92523 GCA_916701655.1 Sebastiscus albofasciatus | reverse complement strand
CCTCCCAGCTGGTCGTGCCTGGAACACCTCCCAAGGGAGGCGCCCAGGAGGCATCCGTACTAGATGCCCGAACCACCTCAACTGGCTCCTTTCGACGTACCATGGATGTATAATAAGACCTGGTTCCAGTGGCCACTCGTGGTATTGCAGTGAAAAATGTTCCCCATAGACCACCATTGTAAAAGAGACGTCTGTAAAACTGTTGACAGGACTCTTCGAACTGCAAACAAGTTTGATAATGATTCTTTCTGTTCTGAATTTTTGATCTATGGAGGTTTCATATTTGTAAAACTTTCCTGGAGCCGAGAAAAGCGGTTTAAACCTCTATGGGCCAGCAGAGGAGAAACACTACCGTACATATTCAGTGGGCTGCATACCCCAGAAATAAACGCGGAAGCTAGAAAACTTTTTTTGGCATATGCGCCAGTCGAGCAATTCTCATTGGAATGAATAGGCGACATCTTGGGGTTCGGTATCCAGTTCTAATAATACATCCACGTACTGCACCGCATAATATAGTGACACATAGTGACTTTAATCCAGGTTTAAAGCCGATATGGGCCAAGACACTTTGGCAGACAGCAATGCACCTGCACAGTATTTTTTAATGCAGGTAACAACAACTTTTACATTTCCCTATTTTCCGAGGTTTAATTACTGACAACGGAGATGAATGAAAGCAATACCTTGTAGAAACTGGCTGACTATCAAATCTGGTACTCCTAAAAGCACCACAAAGAAAAGTTTTTAAAATGATCCACGGTCCCAATTTAATTACTACACAAAAATAATCAGAGTGTGACCAGGGGGAAAAAATGTGGGTGACTACGTGAACACTGTGATGGATTGCCAATCTGAAGCAGTTTCTCAAGTTTCAAGTCTCTAAATTACAGAGTGTGCTGGAATGAAGAGAGAGCATTCACTGGCTGACTGGAAAGTAGGAAATCAAAGTTATGGTTTAGAAAATGGCCAGCAGTAATGTTAAGTATACATGATTTGCATTTAATGGGCTAAAATGTGCAAAAGCACCGGCGTGGTTCAGTTACAAACTTTTATGATATTTTCTTATCGTAAAAAATAAATTTTAACAATGAACCAAAGCTTCACCGAGCCATCCTGAAAACGGCGAGGGAGAGTAACGCTAACATCATGTCTTTTAATGGAGCCAAACTCTTTTTTTTTTGCTACAGTCAGTCAACAGCACTCGCCTGGTTATAAATCAACATAATGAGGCATAAATCAGCATTAATTAGCATATGGGTTACGGGCACACAGTAAGATACATAATTGCACATGACATATATTCTCCGTTATCGACTCGTGCAGAGTAGCAGCAATCACCACCTCATCTCTCCCTCTGCCTCTCTTCGCCAGCTCATCATTATTGGCAATCAGTGTACTGTGTGACTTCTACAAATCGCACGGCGCAGAGAGCCAGACGGACGATGCCTGCCACTGTTTTGTACTGTAGAAGGCTCATCCACAAACACGCCAATGACTCTGATGAGGTAGAGGGCAGGAATGTGATGACAGGAAAAAAAAATGTGATAAATGGCGTTAAGAAAGTCAACGCCAAGCAGTATTTAGCACTTCTCACTGCACTGAGAGTGCTGGATGTAGTACAGTTAGACTCCAGGGGTAAACCTGCTTTTGGTATTATAAAGGGTGCATTTCACTACAACACTACAACCGACTGTAGTATGCTCCTCTCACCATCCCTTTCGTCTCTCTCCCCTATGTATACTTCTCTCTCTTTCTTCTTCTATCCTTTGTTTCTCCCCAGTGCTTTCTTCACCCATTTCCCTCCTTATCTTCTCTCGCTCCCCACAGAGAGCTCAGTGAATCTACAGTGGGGTGGGAGGGCGTTTTGAGTGTCGCCAGTCAACAAGGAATCAGTTCTGTCGGCAACGCTCGACTGCTGGACGGCAAACACACAACCTGAAGAGGCCCGGCAGTGATCTGTCTGCTGAAGCGTCTCCAAACGCCTCTCTCAGTCTGCCACTCGGCATAATCAAGCCTCCAAACGCAGCACACCGTCCCGCAAACCCCCCTGCCGTGGCTTTATCTGAAAAGACAGCATGTGTAGATAGACCAGCGCAGGGAACAATTTGTACAGTCGGGGGGGCTAGGAAAAGAGAGGATATCTTTCAGCCTAAGGGCCCGGTGTCCAGCTGCAGGGCCCCTCATTCATTTGGGATTGGGAGGCGGTTGGCTCTATTCATCTGTTCACTTCAGACTTTATAATTACCTCCTGCATATCATTTCACTCCTGTCCTCTTTTTCCACTTCTCTTGCATCACACTGTACTTGTCTCTGACCTCCAGCAAATCCTGCTACTACATTTAGTTTCTCAGTTTCTTGCTCTTCTCCCTAGCGCTTCTAAAAAACTTTTTCCCACCTGATCTGGCAGAGGTTTCTGCATAATGATGCTGTTACATGTAAAGTATATATACATCCTTATAGTCAGAGTACTCACGTTATATACAGTAACTTTGATGGCGGTCTGCAGGACCCAGTTTGGAGAAGCAGACAGTATCGGCATGGAAGCTAAGCAATGTACTGCTGTGGACGCCACGTTAGTTTGGATCCGATAGTCACACAATAACACAAACAAACTAACCAATCGATGCAGCGGTAGAACAGCAACAGTAAAATTACTGTTTTTGTGTCTGACTGTGCTTTTTCAGAAGGGAAACTTAAAGAGACAGGCACAAAAACGGAGCGTTTCAGACAGAGGGTGAATACAGGTATATGAAGAAAAATAATGTTTTTTGAACATTAAAGCATTAAAAGTTTCTAGTAGAAACACAAAATACAAGTATGATCCTGAAAATGAGCATGATATGTCCCCTTTAAATAACCTTATAAAAATACAGATTTGTATGTTCCATGAGATTATACAGTACTTAATTTCCCTAATAAAGAGATGTTCCTCTACAGTCAAAGTTATAGAACTGATAACCAGCATCCTAAGCTGCACATTACATAAAACCAAATAATCGTGCTTCATTAGTTTCCATCGAGAGAGGCAGGCATAATAATCACAGCTTCCTATGCATATTTTAGCATGAAAAGCATGCCCGGGGCCATATGAATTTGCTTCTTTTTCATGTTGATCTTTCTCTTGTCTTCTGGAGTCAAACGAAAACAAAAGAGCAGTGAAGCTGCTGTTTTAGTGACTCCATAATGGTGATGCCACTGTTAAAGACATGGTGATCATGCTGTTACAGTAACGTATGATGTCAGATGACATATAATCTGCACGAATGTTGGAATTTGAAAGTTAGAACATCTGTTCAAATGAGCTGTTTATGCGCGATTAAAGCAAAACATCCTCTGATGTCTAAACATATTTAGGGGGCTGATGACTCAAACAGAAACAGGATATTGTGAACACAGCGATTCCATGTCAAACAGCGGTTTCAGGGCAAATTTGCAAGCCTTTTGCATTCTTTCAGACAGTTACGTCTGTCTATTCATGACATTTCTAATAAAGGTGACTGCGCTCGCTTGCACCAGTATTGCATGTCATTGTTATTCAGCTCTTGTATCTTCCTCTGTGGTGTCATCTTTTTAACTGGAAAAATATTCAATCCTGCAAGTCAATGTGACCCCACTGGTGCACAAAATGTCTGTATTTCTTTTGTCTTCAATATTAAACCGAAAATGATGCAAAAAATAAATAAAGATATGCCAAATTGAACTGTCACTTTGTTATATTTAGCCATCATGTCACTGTCATGCATCCCACATATGTGCCTGTGCCAAAACATGGAGAGAGAGTCTACTAGGATCTTTATTTAAATAATGGACCGAGCTGAGCAGAAGTCGTGTCCATATGGTCCCCTCCAGCTCTTCCTCCTCTAATGATCTCATTGGAGAATAAATATCAGGACTCAGACGCTCGCAGGGGGAGAGGCTCAGAGACAGAGCTGTGTGCACTCTACTTTCTTAGGGAGGGATTTATGCCACCACAAAGCTATACCGGTTCAATAGATGCCTTCAGGACAGCAGGTGTAAACCACTTTACCAAGGCCGGACAAAACAGCCGCTCACTTCTCAAAACATTTGTCCAAAAACCTGGGCAAATACGCTCGTCAGTTGTGGTTTTCGGTAGGTAGTTGAAATGGCTTTACTTCAATTCAATATAATAAAAGGAGGTTAAATAACGTTCCAAAGTTACGCTAAATTTTGGCGAGGAAAAACTGTCATGGCCATTTTCAAAGGGGTCCTTTGACCTCTGACCTCAAGATATTTGAATGAAAGTGGGTTCTATGGGTACCCAGGAGTCTCCCCTTTAAAGACAAGTCCACTTTATGATAATCACATGCAGTTTGGGGCAAGTCATAGTCAAGTCAGCACGCTGACACACTGACAACTGTTGTTGCCTGTTGGGCTTCAGTTTGCCATGTTATGATTTGAGCACATTTTTTATGCTAAATGCAGTACCTGTGAGGGTTTCTGGAAAATATTTGTCATTGTTTTTTGCTGTTAATTGATTTCAAATAATAAATACATACATTCATTTGCATAACACAAGAATATTTGCCCACTCCCATGTTGAAAAGAGTCTTAAATACTTGACAAATCTCCCTTTAAGGTACATTTTGAACAGATAAAAAATGCGCGATTAATTTGCTATGGACAATCATGCGATTAATCACAATGAAATATCTCAATCGATTGACATCCCTAGTAATGATGAAATTATAAAGAAATGCATGCAAAGTCTGAACCCTCAAAAAGGCTTTTGAAGAAGTGAAGACCGGCCAAAATGTCTTAGCTGTCTGAAAATGTCCTTAATCTGAAGGTCAAAAACGCAAAATGGTCCTCACAAAGATAGATGTACAATTACACACACACACGCGCGCGCGCACACACACACGCACACACACTATTTACATACTTCATCCTACATTCTCAGAAGTGACATTTTCTTAAAGAGATGTTCCCTCTGCATGCACCTTTTGTTAACCTGTCAGCTCCCCTTCTACATAACCTTTGAAACTTCCCAAGCTTTTCCAAGCTTGAGTCAGATGTCTCGTATATGTGAAGATCTAAGTGTGTCAAGAATTAAATTTCTGTGACTGACACGGCTGGTTGCAAGGGCTTTTATGAAAGGAAACTTGATGTATATTATGACTCTGTGCCTGGAGTATTAAATGTCATGTTGATAGCATTATATTACTGTCCCTTGGTGAATGAATGTCACATTTATTTTTGAAAACCACAGAAGAAATGCCTGGAAAGCACTCTTTACATTACTGTTAATCAGTTTGAGGTAATAACAATGTTGGTGCAAATATTTGTGTTTCAAAAAAGCCTGAAAGCCATTCAGTTCGATCAAAGACTTTAGCCTCAGGGGACTTTAAATACTTCAAATTAAGGGACTGTTTTATGAAAGGTGAGGACTGATCTCCACACAGAGGTAATTCTAATTATTGTGGATGCATGCAGCCAACCTTTGGTCATCTTAGCCTTTAATAACTTAAAAACTAATGGAAATATGAGATAAACATTGAAATTGTCCACAAAGACTGGTACAAGATGTGTATGAAACAATAAATCTCGAGAATTCATCTGGATGATTCTAATTTGGTTCTTCATAGCACCTCTTATGAAAAGCAGACACCAGTTAACCACCCAACAACCATTTCAGAGGCTCTGGGGAAACCTGGAGGCAAACTACACTACACTTGTGTTTAAACTAAAGCCCATCTGGGGCTATGAAATGCAACCATAAAAGCTATTATGGGATAAGCCATTCCAAACAACCATGCGGTGACAAGCCTTGGGAACATTGAGGAGGCTATACCAGGAAGAGACCGATATCTGGCAAAGATTTTGCTTGTAGCCAGCAAAAAAAACAAGCTATAACAAGGAAATGGCTATAGGCAATGGCTTGATAATGTTCAGGAAATGCATTCAATGGAAAAGTTTTTGTGTGTTTGGGGAGTTAAGTTAGATACTTTTAACAGAAATTGGCAGAAGTGGATCATTTTCATGGAACGGGATATGGAGTTGTGGAGTATTTGTGCTGCTAATATGTGAATTTTGTTGTTTCCAGATTTGAAAACCCAACTTTACTGTCCTGCCACAACTAACTCAAACTCCATTAGTGGTCATGGATGTATAAAGAGAACTGGATACAGCGTTGGAGGCGGGGCCCCGTTCATTCCTATGGAAGTTGCTCAGTGGCGCATGAAACCAAAATGGCTCGACCTCCAACTGGAAAAGTACCCAGATCTTCCGGCGATCTTCCGCATCCATTTGGCCCTTGGAACATGCGCAGTAGCGTCCGCTTGGTCACATGACTCTGTCATGGGGTCCCAACGTCACACTGTCGTCACAGCTTACGGTAATGTAACGGTCTGGGTCTCATTCACATGAATGTAGGACGGGGAAATAACTCTGGATTCGGCTATTAGTGCATTTTACAACATTTAGGACCTAGTTTTAAATAAGGGCCATTCAAGTGGTCGTACTGGGGAGTTAATTTACCTAAAAAAAAAAGTATCCGCTGAGTTACAGACGTCTCTTTCCCAATGTAAGTCTATGGGAAAAGTCTTTCTGGGCCCAATGGCATCACGTGACGGACACGGAAGTTGTAGTACCGCCGTATGGCCACTACGAAAATTGGGATCAACGACCGCCGCTCTTCTTAATGGTTTGGGTGATGCTAACCCTTAATATTTCCTCAAAGTGAAAAACTATTCAAAGAAATATTTTGTAAGAATGTTTGGCATGCATGATAAATGAAATTGAATGAGAGATAAAATCGAATGAGAGATCATATCTGGGTCAAGAGTGTGAAAGTGTTTACAGATAAAATATCAGATGGGCAGATTGAAAAACCTGGTACTTCATCACGCAAAAGGGATGGTCACCTCAGCATAAACTGTATAGACAAATATGGATGGACAAATGTCTATTGTCTCACAGGATTATTCATCATTTTGACCAACCATACCCATCATCTAAATGTAGATGATTTTATTTGGGGAGAGTGAGAGCTAAGAGAGTCAAAAGGGAGATGGACAGGGAGGGATAATAAGGAAAGACGAGGCTCGAGGGGAGCTGAGAGGGCAGAAAGGAAAAAAAACAAACGCCGCTGGCTGAGAACAGAAGGCAGAGAGAAAAGAAACACTGGGAAGAAAAGAGACAGAGGATGAGTAAGAGGGTAGGTGGCAGGGGACGTGGTTTAGGGAGCAGAGGGAGAGGGGGGGGGTAAAAGGCAAAGAGTTAGTGAGACAGAAGTGGCAGAAGGGAATCCACATTTCGGGTCCACTGGGACCAGCATTATTCTTTGTAGTCCTGTCCTGAAACAGTCACAGCGTTATGTGTGTGTGTGTATGTATATGTATATGTGTGTGTGTCTCCCTGACTTGTTAAACTCCAGACAACCTCAGCTTTCTGTCAAATCAACATAGCTTTAATCTTGCGCGCCGAGCCCTCTCTTCACACTGTGTTTCACCTCATCGTAGCATCGTGTTATCATCAGGAGAGCGGACTGACATGCGGTGTTTGTCAGGGCGAATTAAATTGAGGGAAAGAATATGTTGTGTTTACATCACCGTTTAAGCCCTGATGCCTTTTTCTCTGCCCTGGCTAATTCAAATACTTAAATATAATATTGAAGTCTTAAACAGCTCGAGTGCCATGATTGGCTGCCACTTGAAAAATGATTTAAACCCTTGTAAGTAGGTTTCACACTCACAATTCATTTAATAAAATCACTCACTTCACGAGGTACTCACTCTGTTATAAGTAGAGAAAGTGGCAGACTATTTGTTTGGATGTTGCAATATCATATCCTTATTTGACCGTTCGCTATCGCCCCCTTAGTTACTGTTGCTACACTGTAATGCTCTCTGTTGTCGCTCAGAAAATATGCAGTTTACAATGATAACGGGGGCAGATTTCACTCTCAAAATTCTTAGTTTTCATGGCTAGTTATGCAGGGCAACGGGGTTAGGGGAAAGTCTGAGGGCATCTAGTTGATAGTTTGAGGATGGCAGGTGAGAGAAGAGTACATGGCCTGGGGAAAGTGAGGAGGGGCTGGAGACAAGGACAGAGAGCCAGACCAGGCAAAACAACAAACCATTTGCTGCATGGATGAAGTATGAAGTAGTTAGCACCTCCCTAGTTCCCTCGATAAAGAGACGATTTTTCCATTAGATTATTGCAGAAGTGCGGCCTGCGGCGAGCTGTCACGTAATGTCTATGAATAGCTACGGTGGCCACTCCTGAGCTCAGTGAGCTGCGGCTGTTTGATTCTGCGGTGATGTGTGGCCAAACAAAAGTTGGGAGAAGTTTAACTTTTACCGGCGAAGTGTGGCCAGAGATCCTGTGACTCCTGGCACATGTTGACCTACTGTTACAAAGAATGTCTTCCCACCTGAAACACATGACTACACCTCTTGGCCACAGAAAAATGGAATTATTTTGGCGAGTCACACTTCGTCGCTGCCTGGACTGAATTCGGCATTATGCTATAAACGAAGTACACTACTGTTACATGACTCCACTAAGCTAAAGGCGGACGAGTCGGCGTGATGACGTTTTGTAGTCTCATTTAGCCACTTGTTTGCAACTGCCTTTTTTAAGACATTTAAAACCTTCAAAATTCACAAGTGGGATATTTATTGATGCATTTTATATCTTAGAACAAAATGTTAAAATCTCTTCAGCTTGTGTTAACCACAGACCTTATTTCAGGCATCTAACTAAAAACCCATTCAATAAAACCAATTGACTTCCAGACGAGGGAACCAGAAGTACAAAAATGCTAACTCATTTCCGTGTTTTATGACTCATTCCTGCAGCACTCCTCATGACTTTAGTAATATCTGAAACAACCTTGATTGGTGGTATTGGGAGAAGCGAACGGACAATTACCCAAGAACATCAGCTGTGTTCACAAAAGGCTCTTAAGCCAGATAAATACAAATGCTGCAAGTGTCTATTTCTGCCACAGCTGTTAGGCAAGGGCAAGAAGAAACTCTGCTGGCTGTGCAGTAGGTACAGTCCAGCAAGAGCATGTTGTATTTTGACATGGAAGCATGATGTACAAAAAGAGAAACAGTCATAACAGAACCCCTTTATGGCTAGAGGTCATTCACTTAAACAACATATACAGTGGAAACCGCTTATAGTGATCACGGTTACAGTCATCAACCGCTTCTATGGATCAAAAAGCTTGGGACAGAATCATTCCTATACAAATGCTGTTTAAATAATTAGCTTATAGTTATCAAGTAGTCCACTTACTGTGTTCATTTAGGGTCTTTTCATACATGACAACATATGGAAAACCATTTTAAAACTATGTTAGACTAACGTTAATTGAATTTTTGTTTTGTTTTTTACTTTACTCCCTTGATACTTTGCCTCACGGACCGTCTGCTCTCCGGCTGGATACCTGAGGCTGATGCTGCGTGCACATTGATATCGTGACGAGAAAAGCTCTGTGGCACACATGCAGACCGGCGCCCGTCTCCCTCCATGCCGCTATCGGGTGAGTGAGCGAGGAGCCCGGGCAAGGGGGCGCAGTTCATCTGCACGCACGCTCGTACTGCAGAGCCGGCCAAAAACGGCAATGTCTCACTCTTGATGAGGGAAAAAGCTGAAGAAGCGAGCCAGTAAATAGCAAAGCGGCCTGTTTTATTACTTTGTACTCATGTTATAAATATACAAATGTCAATTAGACGGTAATCTGCATTAGAAATTATGCACAACAACAAAAATGTGGTTTTAATAATAATATAGTGATCAATTTGACCCGGACAGACGTGATCACTATAAGCGGTTTCCACTGTAATGCTATTAATAGTCAAATTGGCTGTTTCTGTCGGTGCTTATTCATCTAATCCAGCTGACTAAAGGTGGTACACAGAGCCAAAGAAGCTCATTAAGAGTAGCTCTGCTCACACAACAACATTATCATGCATATACACACACTGGCAGCCACCCCACAGACAAGTTGCCAGAGGTCCATTAGTCTTGCACAACAGCTTTTCATTTATTGGCAAGGAAAACTTGTCTGTAGCTGCCGACATATACTAGCATAACTTGCCTCATTTATTATTGAAAGAGTTGGTGAAGTAGCTGATTGGTACTGCTGAAAATCAGCTGCTTGAAATTGCCACAAGACAGCTGCAATGCGATGGAGTTCTTGGCAAAGGAATGGCAAATCTGCCTGTTGGTGTAACTGCAGTGGAATCAGATACTGTCGGTTCAGAGGGGAAGCTCCCAGAGAGGAAGTGTAACAATGACTTGAAAGCTAGTGTGATTTTCACAGATACAAATATATATAAAAGACTGTTCAAGCCTGTGCTGTCAAAACTACACTGTTTCTTGAAGTACAATCAGACTCTACATATAATACAAAAAAATATGTTGAAGCAGAAAAAATGATTTGATTGGTTTTTACTGTATCTTCTTTGTGGTGGAAAAAGCCACAGAATATAATTAAATGCATAAGCAATCCTCCATATGAATGACTGTACTCACCACAGGGGCTCCTGTCTGGGCCACATCATTACCCGACTTCAAGTCAAAAATTCACACTCAAGACTTAATTGAGTTTAAATTCTTAATTGGCTCCACCACTGGGGGTAATTAAACAAATGGATTCTGTGAACAAAGAGTTTCCATTGGGCGAGAGGGAAAAAATCCATACAGCATCTGTTTGAGTTATGG
Source organism: Sebastiscus albofasciatus (assembly GCA_916701655.1). NCBI lineage: Eukaryota > Metazoa > Chordata > Actinopteri > Perciformes > Sebastidae > Sebastiscus > Sebastiscus albofasciatus. The sequence goes on along the minus strand of CAKAOI010028775.1, from coordinate 81,822 downwards.
CAAGTATCATAGAGAAGAATATAATATTGATTCCTTCCATCCATCATCACTTTATCTCTTGGTGGTGATTTGTTTAAAGGGCGGGTTTTTTTTTTTAATATATATATCGTTCTGTAGCTTCCCAGTGGGTTTTCTTATGTATTCAAATCCGAACATTCAAATTTTGGTCGAAGTGTGTATTTGTTTTAGCATCAAAATGCTATTTTCCAAAGCCCTTCTAAAAACGTATTCCTACGTGACCTTGCGTAGGTTTCTGCATGATGACGCTACTACATACAGTATATATACATATATCCTTATCCATGGTCAATGTATTCCCTACAGTAACTTAGATGGCGGTCGGCACGCTCCCTGTTTGGAGCAGCAGACAGGAGTATCGGCACGGCAGTTAAGCAATGTGCAGCTGTGGATGCTACATTAGTTCGGATCCGAGAGTCACAAAATAACACAAACAAACTAACCGATCAAGGCAGCGGTAGATCAGCAACTCCCGTGTTCTGTGAGGTAAAATTACTGATTTTGTCAATGGAGTCTGGTGGCTTTGAAGAGAGCTTAGACAACAGCTTCAGTTTCCTGTCAAAAATGTCTGTCTGACAGCAAGGTGGAAATATTCTAAATATAGCCTACACTTAAACTGATATTGATTTCTTTTACATGGGCCCTTTTTTTAGGTGGCTAAAATACGTTTTTCTGCTGCTCCCGGCCGCTTTACCTCGCCATCAGACAGCCCTTTCCGACGGGAAACTGAAGCCGTTATATCGCTCTCTTCAAAGCCACCAGACTCCATTGACAAAAACAGTAATTTTGCCTCTCTGAACACAGAAGTATAGATACAACCCCTCTTCAAAAAATCCAAACTAACCCTTTCAGTTGTTTCCAAACTTAGCACAGCTAACACTGACTCAGCTAGTGCTAGCGTTCACATTATTCATAACCTTATCAATTAGCTTACTTTGGTAACCTACATCACGGCTGAGTAGGTGTTTTACATTTGAAAACCCCAGAAAGGAACCGCCCTTTAACTCCCCTAACTGTGAGCAGAGACGCCACTCTTTTTGCAGACTCTCTCTCTACTTTTCTTTCTCTGTCCTCTTACCACGCTACCTCTGCCTCATTTATTTATTTCTTATTTATTCCACTGTACACAGCGCATTGTTGAGCTGCTATTGAAATTATGGATGAAGTCTCTTTCAAGATGCCATCTCATGCGCCATGTACTGCTGTGTTTGATGTTGGCAGAGGAGGACAATTAAGGATGTATGAAACTTGGTTTCTCTTGTCTTTCCTCTTTTCTCTCGCTCTTTATCTGTCGCTCATTATCCTCTCCCTAGCACACACACACACACACACACACACACACACATACTGTACGAACACCACCTACGCTGCAGCATTCAGAGCAATTCAGAACAACCGATAAAATTGTGTCTGGCATGATAATATGGTAGTTCTGATATGTGTTTTAGCTGTCTACACGTATCTGGCTCCTGTCAAAACATATAGGTATTTCTGAATGAGTCAGCAGGCTGACAGAGTAACAGGGACAGCATCACAGCTAATGTTTGCTAGCAGACACAACCACTGATCTCAACAACTTGATATGCATGCATCTGAGGTAAAGAAGATGCTGCAGCACATATACTAACCACATCAAACTGCATATATACATTCATGATCAAACTCCCGTAACCCAAGTGCTTTAATACATCACATTTCTGACACACATCTAAAGCAGCGCCATGCCCTCGTGCACATAAAGAATAAAAGAAGAGCACAGCTAAGGTGGGAATTTCTAGGTATCTCACGACGCTGCACCTCGATTAGAAGAACAATTCTCGATGCATTTTGATGGATCACGTTTTCCATTTCCTTTTCTTACTGTGTGACCACATTCACAATGGCATAATCATTAATATTGATCATGTAAAAAGTCAGAGGATTATACGCCTATTAACATTTATTAACTCAACAGGAGCAGAAGTTAAAGCTGCAGTAAGCAAAAACTCCATAATAACATTTCAGCATATTGTAATTGGCCAATCACAGGTCATTTAAGAGAATAGGCATTCCTATTGGCTCTTCTACAAACGCAGATGCGCATGCACGTCCCTTCAGATGGTGAAAGCCTGATTCACTGGTGGAATATGCTGCGGGAAAAGTTGCTATACCAACATTGGCAATAACTGCCTACACTGCTAAGCAACCCAAAAAGGGAAGACCTACTTATCAAAAAGAGAGTCTAAAAGAGAGTTTGACAATAAATGCAATAAAACACTTATCAAAAATGGAGAAGTGTTTCAGAGCTGGAGAGAAAATGTTGCTAATAGTTTAGCCTTCTGCTAACTGTAGCCAAAGGCTCACAGCTACGGCTATTTAGCTCACTAGAGACTCGAATCACAGTATGTCATCTCAAAGGGCTTCACAGGCCCACAGGTTTGCAATGAAAACAGGACGGTAGTTCTCATAGAATTGCAGCTCTATAACAGCATCAGGATCACAATCACAATCTGGATGATGTTTGAAATGAATGACTCATAGCTACACGTACAGGTCAGTGTATGAAGCGCGTGCATATCCTCGTGGTCGTCTGGTGGGAGGGGCTTATGACAGAGAGGGGAGAGCTGCAGGAGAAGAGCTTTATTTTCAAATTCTGGCAAGTATATATAAGTATATATTGGGGAGTTTGTTAACAACATGCTACATTGCGATCAAGGTAGCTTACATATGTTTTGTTAAAGTTACCATGTGTTGATGTGCATCAAGTCATTCATTCAAATGATTGTCATGACTGAAGTTTTTGTTTGGAGAAACACGAGACAATCCCAATGAACACCAGTGTGGTCTATGTGTATGTGTTCATTCATCTCAATGTCCCGAGGTTGGATCAGGCTGCAGGTTGCGGGTCGGTCTTGATACTGCCACCAGATGGGGCCAAAGTGAGGAGCTTCAAAGCAAACACATAGTGGCTTTAACGTGACAAAACGCAGTTATTATTGTCGTTTCTTTATATAAAATGTAACTAATGTTAAACAACCGTCAACAAATAATTGCCTAACACTGTGAATAATTTTCAATTAAGAATATTTGTTCTCCCATAAGCAGAATTTTAAAATTAAAAAGTTTACGAGCAGGAGTTTTGTGCTTGCTGAACGGTTCCAAGACACAATCACAATGCATTTAAGAATCTATTATTTTTCCCACCATAATTCACAGCGGAGCCATGTGAAAGTGTATCGGTACTCCATGAGGGAGAGAAAGCGTGAGAGAAATAAATAAAAAGAGAAATGAGCAACAAAGAAAGCCTCAAATTGTTTTTCCTGTGCTCTCCTATAGAAAAAGCCCTGCAGCCCAGCGTACTTCATAACTGTTGAAAGAATCACTAACGTAAATGCGACAGACAATGTACGGTGCTGTGAGAGATAAACTATGAACTACATCAGGAGTTATCAACTATATAAATTAATTGTGCCTTCTGGACAAGAGGCTGAACAAATTAGTCAATCAACAGAAAAGAAATAGCCAACAATTATGATTATTGATTCAAGTTATTAATCAAGCAAAAATTGCCAAACAATCTCTGGTTCAAGCTTCTCAAATGTGAGAATGTGTTATTTCACCCCGTTTTATATCCCTGAAAGCTGCATATCTATATGTAGGTTTTGCTCTGTTTGGTTGGTACAAAACAAGACATTAGAAGATGTCACCTTGAGCTCTGAGATGAGTGTTTTACTCTATTTTTCCAACATTTTATAGTCTAAATGATGAATCTGTGAAACAATAGACAAATTATGAATGAAATATAATGAAAATGATCGTTAGTTGCATCCCAGTGGTATAACAAATATGCTCAAATCATAACATGGTAAACTGCAGCCCAACAGGCAACAACAGCTGTCAGTGTGTCAGTGTGCTGACTTGACTATGACTTGCCCCAAACTGCATGTGATTATCAAAAAGTGGGCATGTCTGTAAAGGGGAGACTTGTGGGTACCCATAGAACCCATTTTCATTCACATATCTTGAGGTCAGAGGTCAAGGGACCCCTTTGAAAATGGCCATGCCAGTTTATCTTCACCAAACTTTAGCGCAAATTTGCAGCGTTATCTAACCTCCTTCAGGACAAGCTCGTATGACATGGCTGGTACCGATGGATTCCTTAGGTTTTCTAGTTTCATATGATGTCAGTATCTTCACTCTAGCTTTAAAAGCCCGCTGCAACCTCAAAATAACACAAATTGCGTTAAAACATTAAAGAAATTAGTGCCGTTAAAACAAATTTGCGTCAATTTTTTGTCAATTGCGTCTAGTAGTTATTTTAAGTAACAGACATACTTATTTTAACCCAAACTACGATCTTTTCCTAAACCTAACCAAGTAGTTTTATTGCATAAATAAACCTAAAAACTAAATAAAACTGCGTTGGAAGTTTATTTTGAAAACACACTATGCATGTAACGAGTAGAAACTGACATGCCGTTGCTGACACGTCGAAAAACTAGCGCTAGAGGGGTTCCTAGCGTGTCATAGTTTGACCAAGCGTCGGTAATTGACGAGTAGTGAATGAGAATACGTTGTTGCAGGTCACCCATCATCTCTCTTTCATCTCATTTCTTGCCAGCTCTATTCTGTTACTATCTAATAAAGGCAAGAAATGCCCCAAAAGCACTTCAAATTCAATAACCTTCCTGCCTTGTATGATGCCATTGTTAATGCCTCAGTCTGTTACAGAGAGGAGCTATTCTTGGAAATAATGTACCTTCAAGGTGGATCACAAAAACACACATAAAAGGTGTGCAGACAGAACATTTGAGCAACCGACACACACACAAGGACAAGCAGTAGTACACACTGGAATGGATGGCTCTTAAGAAGTGTGATTTGTACCATGTCTCAGTTAAGTGAGCTCCATTCAGGTTACTGGCCCTCATAAGGTTTTTACAGGTTGTACATGAGCAAAGGGAAATGGCCTGTGGTTGAGGTGATGTGGAGAGGAGATAAGGGATATGAGCCACAAAAAAAAAATGACATTACTTTCCTCTGAGCTCCAATTATTTGACAACGTTCATTGAGCATCAACATAATAAAATGTCTGCAGTTGGGTAGTTACTGTTTTTATGGTATTTTGGTGCTATTTGATAGTGTTGAGTGAGAGATGCAGCAAAGATATGAAAGAGAGGGAGAAAATGACAGGAGGCTGGCATTGAGCTCTTTACAACAGATGTACGTGTGATGCGCTTTTTGCAGGAGTTTCACAAAATGTGTTATCATCATCACAGTTTAAAACCTTTTTCTGTGTTGCAATGACCATTTAAGCGTTAGTGAGCGGGCTTTAATATTAAAGCACATACATAAACTCGCTTCTCTCTGAACTAAAGCATGGGAAGCTCGGTCTCTAGAGAGATGAAACTGCAAATCCAATTTCACTTTATAATCTTATTCGCTAGTGAAGAGCGTGGAGTTCCACATCCATCTGTAATGTCTTTGCCTTACTGTGAACTAAGCATATTCTTCACTACTTCCTGTAGATGTGAGGTACATCAAGTTATTCCTTCTTCTTTTTTTATCAATTTACCCGCAGTCCACATCCACCATCTGGTAAATGGGCCGTGGCTGGCAAATATAGCAGTTTATTTTCATTTTACTGAGTTGGGAACTTATTTCTACAGATAGAGAGAAAATCATATTTCACCAGCAGATCTCAGTCCTGCTTGACAGTGATGTATTACTTTGGTCTGGAGCATTCCCATTCACTTCTCAAGTAATTGCATTTAGATTCCAGCACCTGCATACTGGAAGAAAAATCTAAAATCTGAACAAACCAGAAAAATATAATTATCCAGTTTTGAAAATGTGCCCGAGGGGGCTCATATAAGCTAATACTGTCTGAGACAATAACATGTTTGATTGCAGGAGACCGACAGTGATAGAGCTCACGTCGACGCAGATCATTCATTGTGAGCTGCGCTCGAGGAGAACAGCCATGAAAATCCAGTCTTAACCATTATAAATATACTGTAGATGAGTTCCTTCAACCTCTGCCAGGCTAATCTAACAGTCATACGTTAGGGGATAACAAACCTATAATTATCTGTAAGGGAACAAATAACAATTATTTTTATTATTTCTTTTAAAAGATTTTGTCAGCATTTTTGCCTTTATTTGATAGTGTAAGATTAGATTTCTTTTTGTAAAGACATATTTTATACAGTGTACATATTGTATTCTGCTCTTTAAGTTAGAGAGGGAGCTATGTGGTTCGGCGCACCTTGCGTGCTTGTGGGATGAGTGATGGTTAAGATTGGCGGAGGGATATGAAGTGAGGTGCCACCTTTTGAGTTGTCCTAGGCTGAGTGGAGGGATGAATAAAGTGAATCCTGTTGAACAGACCAAGCTCTCCCCGTGCCTTTGTTCTACCCACAGCCCTACATGAGTTTAATTAAGTAATAAGTAAGGTTATAGTTAAGGTAGCGAGAAGCCTGCCTTACAATAGCAAACAAAATAGAGGCAGACAGGAAACAAGGGAAGAATGTAACAAAATAGCAACAAAAGTCACCGGTCTGAATCGAACCAGGGATGTTACGGTTATGCGGTGTGCCCCTTGACCATTCAGCTATAAGGACGCCCCCTGTCTAGGCTTGTGCTGATTGGCGATCGGATCGTATATCGATGATTGAAGGGATGATCGAAGATTGTTTTTTCCTGCGCCGATGTTAGGGCGATTTGAACTAACTTACTATCAGGTATCAACAACTAAGACGTTATAAAAATAATCTGTAGAATCACTTAGAGATGTTTCTGATGGAGCGGCATGTCCGCCCGCTGAGCCGCGTTAATCAACACAAGTGAATTTTAAATACTTAATTACAAACTAGTTTGTCGTCTCTTTTCCATGAACCTGACACCCCGCATCTTCGTTCTCCATATTCCAGCTCACCAAAACTTTGCTCTGTACTAGAGTAAATAAGGTTATGAATATGAGTTGGATTGGGATATTAAAGATGAGATAATATTGTTAAACATGATGCTGTGATATTGTCGCACCAAGCACAGACGCACAGACTTTTAAAAGGGAGCCGTTGTTGGAATAGGGGAGACATTGCCATTAAATCAATTTTTTTTGTATGTTTAAATATTTAAAATAACATGTTCAAACTCTTTTATAAATGTTTATTCATATAACTTTAACTGTATTGCTTGCAGAAAGCTTCAAGTTTTGATTATTTCAAAGCTCCGTCAGACGCTGTCCCTTGACGATCGGACCAGCTAATGGCGATCTCGAGTAACCCCGATTGGATGATATGAACATAGAAACGAACGCCTAACCGTACCCCTGTCAATTATTTCTCTGATTGATTCTGATTAATTGTTTAGCCTATAAAACAGTCCTATAAATAGTCCAAATCAGCGAATACTTATATTTGAAAAACAAGGGGGGAGGAAAAAAGTTCTATGACTTAATTAGAAATGAATTGATTATCAAAATTGTTGTGAATTAACTCTCTTGATCATTGATTCATTGATGGTCACAATCAAGAGTGAATCCAATTTGCATACACAATATGAATCCAGTTTAATTTCATCTAATGAGATAAATATTAATGTCTGTGCAAAATAGCTTTAATTCTTTTAAGGAGTGGATGTGGCTGATTTTAGCTGGCTGTGTATTATAAATAAATGTGCGCTGTGGAACAGTGGTGGGAGAGGTTACCACTGTAACCTCACAGCAAGAAAGTTCTGGGTTCAAACCTGCAAGTGCTTCTGTTTCCTCCCACACAACATAGACATGCAAGTTAGGTTGACTGGCAAATCTAAAAAAAAACAATTGCCCCTCGCAGTGAATGGGAGTGTGAATGGTTGTCTGTTTCTGTGTGTAAGCCCTGTGATTGACTGCCGACCTGTCCAGGATGTACCCGCGCCTCTCGCCTGGTGTCGACTGGGATCGGCTACAGCCCCCGTGACCCTCAGGATTAGCGGGTATAGCTGATGGATGAGTTTATATCAGCCATGTGGCTCCAGGGATGTCAGTAGGTCGGCCCACCGCTGAAATGTCTCAACAACTATTAGAGTGATTGCCATGAAATTCTGACATTCATTTTGACATTCAGAGGATCATTTGTAACTTTGGTGGTCCCTTAGCTTTTCATCTAGCGCCATCATCGGGACAAAATGATAATTTGATCAATACTTTATATCATGGCCAAATACCTACAAAACTAATGACATTCCCGTCAAACTCTGCTGCACTTTGTATTTGTGTATTTAATGCTAAAAATGTTTGCATACTAAGATGCCAAACTAAGATGGTTAACAATGATGATGAAAATACTAGCATTCAGATGTTACACCATTTTCCCACCAAAATTAGCGCGTATATGTGGGTTTTTTAAACATAAGAAAACCAGCTAAAAAATAGGCAATAGAGATAGAGTATGCCGTGCCGTTGCACTGGCCTTTCTGGGGTTTTTTCCAGCTATGTCACATTCGACATTACAAACAGCCGGCACAGGAAGCAGGGTTAGTAAACAGTGAAAATATTACAGTGGTTACTTCTTTTTTTTTTTATCTGTTACTTATTCATTCTGTCTTTCAATCTTTCAAACCAGATTGGTGATTATTGGAACAGTGGAAAGACGGGTTTGAAGTGTTTTATTTTGTTTCTGTCGAGTTTGAATGAAGTTTGTTTTACGACAATCACTGTGGTAAAATTACTGTTTCTGTCAATGAAGTCTGGTAGCTTTGAGGAGCACATACAGTATAAAGGCTGTTTCTTTTCACATCTAGCTTGGTGAATTAAAGGTTTATTTCGACCAAAACCAGTGATTGTTGGAACTGTGGAAAGTCTAACAAAGATGGTTTTGACGTGTTTAATTTTGTTTCTGTCGAGTTTGAATGAAGTGTGTTTTGATGATCAGTGAGGTAAAATTACTGTTGTCTGACTGGAGTTTGGTGGCCTTGAGGAGCGCATGTTTTGCACATTAATAAATTAGAATAACTGTCCAAATCCCTGCTGATTTTATTTACTATATATTCAATAAACACGTGTCAGCATTGCACTGGAAAAGGGGTGAATATTAGCGTGTCCATGTCATGTTTCCATCACTACCCATAAATACCTATGACTGCTGCAGAGTGAATTAGTCCCATTAGACCCTTTCCCACTAAAGACAAAACCAACCAATGTTGGTGTTTTTCTCGTCCAGTGGGAAAGGGGCTTTATTCTTGTATTAAAATGGATTGGTCTGGGGCATCCCTGTGTCCTAGGTGTTGAAGGCGCTGACCATGAACTGCAACATGGCCAGTTCAAGTCCATCCAAAATCAAATCCCCCAAACTATAAATACATGGAATACTCTGATGCTTATACAGCAGAGTTAGCACATTAAGATACACTGCTCGGTTATGAAAGGAGGAGGAACATGCAGATACAGTATGAAGGAGATCCAAACCAGCACATCAATATTTTGGCTGTGAATTTTATGGTTTTCTTTTAAGAAACAGTGCAAGTACTCTTGACAGCACCGCCTTGAGTGAAACACGCAGCCAACTGGATTCAACATAAGGCAAAAAGACACACACACAATGTTGAAAGTAGAAGACAAGTAATTAGCCGCTCCCTCATAGATCATTTACACTCACATACTAGATGACAGTTTTCCAGTCTAGATCCTTTTGTTGTCAGCACTTATGAATCCTCTTCCAATTTCATTTCGAAAAAGGAAAAACACTCAAAACATAGGTTGCCACTTGGAGAGAGGAGCAGAATCCCATCAAAGAAAACAATCAAGAATCATGTAAGACCAGTGAATGTTGGAGAGACAATTGACTTCCACAAATTTACAATCCAAATCAGAATCACTGTGTTCAATGAATAAAATAATTGCCTGAGTTTTACTAGACACGGGTAAGTCCAATTATAATGATAATATAACAGTATAATAATGCAAGTATTCCCTTTAAAAGAGCAATGAACTTTGAATTGTTAAAGCTATTTAGACATTGGAATTGGAATGTGACATTTTTTTTTTAAATATCCTAAATGAATAAAACAAATAAAATAAAACCATGGACTATCTGGCTCTGTTAACACAAATGTGCAATGCCCAAGTCCATATATCTTACGATAAATTTATAACATAAAAATGATCACGGTCGTGTCCATATATCGTACGATAAGTCGACAACGTAAACATGATCGAGGTCATGTCCATATATCGTACGATAAGTCAATAACGTTAAAATTACCATGGACATGTCCAAATATCTTACGATAAATTGATAACGTAAAACATGAACGATGTTATGTCCATATAGCTTACGATGAATTGTTAGCGTAAACATGATCGAAATCATGTCCATATATATCGTACAGTAAGTCGATAACGTAAAAATTGTCGAGGACATGTCCATATATCGTATAATAAGTCAATAACGAAAAAATGAGCAAGGTCAGTATATATACGATAAGTTGATAACGTAAACATGATTGAGGTCTTGTCCATATATATCATACGATAAGTCGCTATAGTAATTATTGTGGCAGGCCTACTGTAGCTACAAAATGTGGCCATTGATGAAGAATGGGAAACTGACTGACTGTCTCAGCAGATTGTACATTTTCTACACTAGAAAATTCACCATTATTCCCAAAAGAATATCCATTTGTTCCTTCGTATTCTGTAAATGAGGTGTGCATTAGCATGATCAAAGATTTAACTGCAGAACAAACTCTCTGTTCTGCCTTGTAATGAGTGACAGCAGCAAAATTCAGCTAAACAGCCTGACCTGCCTTTACAGAGATACAAAGCCTTTAATGTGACATCTAATAGCCATATTAATTTTGTGCTGTATGCTTTCCTGTCACTGTTTGGTAAACACAAGTGTTTTACAAGCAAACCATATCTGATGTAAAAGCTCCGAGTGGTTGCAAATAATAAGTTCTACATGGCCAAGCAATTAACTGGATGGAGCTGCCCTCTCTGCCTTCCTGCCATCGTTGCACTACTGTAAGCCTCACTGCATCAGTAACTAGGTTAGTTGTGCTACTTGTGCAATACAGTAAATCCCTGAGTATATGCTCTGCAGGATGACCTGAGATGGATGGATCTCTCAACCACTTCTCCTGATGAATAACTTATATGCTTTTTGACGCAGTAGTTCATTAGGCTTGACCAAGGACCCTGTCTCTGTAGGCCAATAGCAGAGCTCTGCATACTGCCAGTCCTGATCATAAATAATGTCTCAAGAGTTGCTGCTAGTCAGCTTTGCTGGAGAAAAACAGACTAGGCGGTTGCTTTAGGAGATTATGGTATACCCTTGTAGTCACAAAATAGTGCTGGGGCTCAATTATTTTAAAAATGGTGTTCTTTTATTGCAGGAGAATGGCTGTGTTTTTTCCACCCTTACCTGTCTATTGGGTATCACATCAAAATAAGCAATCGGACTGCACTGATGTGCACATGAAAATGAATACTGCTGCCTGCTCACTTGCATATGGTTCAGGTCTTTTTATTACAACCTTTATGACAGACATCGCAGTTGCATAATATGCAATGCTTTTCCAATTTAAAATGTGCTTCTATTGTGAACACGTTCGAATGGAAGCACTCTCCTCCGCTAGCTTTAACATTAAAGGACCTGACAGAGACAGAGAGAGGGAGGAAGAGAGGGAGGGAGGGAGGTGGGAGGAGGGGACAGGAGGGAGCTGTTGAGTGTCTGCTGATGGGCTAACTCAATTTCAGGGAACACAATGGAGCCAGAGGCTGATTTCCAAAAGGCAAATTGTCATTCTGAGCAGTATGGCACCTGTCTGGTGAGTTCATCTCCTGTGCGGTGGGCGTACTCGAGGGAGGAGGCCGGGACCAGAGGAGAGGACCACATTAAGGCGGGCCCCCGCGATGGGAGGGAATTGAAAGTGAAACTGTTTGAAATGCGTTTGAAATGCATTGAAATGAAAATCGGGCGGGCTCTTATGGCTGCTATTGGAATTCATTCAGAAAGGCACTCAATTGGTTTTGACCAGATTGAGTGGGTGAACAGGCGGGGATCGAGTGAATCGACCCAGACAATGATGCTGTTGCCTCGGCGACGGACCGAGGACCCCGATCCCCAGGACTTCTGCCGCCAGTCCTTGCACTCTCAACCCCAACCACTCCACCCCCCACCCCTCCCCAATCACCACAAAAACACCCCTATACATACACCCATCCTCCACCTCTATTATTTCTCCATCTTTCAGACTGTGGGTGTACTATCAGCTGCAGGTCCCCCCACCCCTCTTCATGCAGCGCTCCAATTACAAAGCTGTCTGCACAGATTAAAGAGGCAGCCCATCTGACAGCAGCTAAACACTTCAACATACACACACAAACTGTGCTGCCGTGCAAAGCAAATGGTACATCTAACCCCGCCAGCCTAAAGACATCTGCACATGTACATCCCCCTGCCTGCTCTGCTCTAGAACAGCTCGCCTGACACTCTCAGCGACACGTACGTATATGCACACATCTGTCAGCTCAACACACTTGACCCTATCGACTGTATACACACACCTACACGTACACAAAAACCCCGAGCACACAGCAGGTGTTTGCCGCTGCTGTCTGTCACATCCAGGAAGAAACAACACGCCATAATGAGAATGGGAGCTCCTAATTGGAGGTGCCATCTTTTTTAATTGTTGTAGAAACAATTTGCTAGACTAACACTCGGTAGCTGTGCATGTTCGCTGCTGTCTGAAAGGTTTTCCGGCTTATGTCCCTGACCTCGCTCTGTGGCGGGTACTCCAATGCTGAGACGCGACCTCAAGAGAGCAGGCTAATCTCCTCTCTATTATAGTCTTTTTATGTCCCCATCATTCACTCACCTGTCTCTTACATCGTTATCTACTTTATGTTTGAATAACGGCCTTGTGCTTGAAAAAAACAATTTACCTTAGTTGTCCCTCAATTTCTTTGAATCTATACAACTATGTTTAATAAATCATAGTGAGATAACAAAAGGGTAAATGTAGGGAAACTTTAATGCGTCTGCTATCTATTCAGAAGGGAATGAGATGAAATCATTCATTCTGTTTTGAATTCGCCATATCTAAAGGACTATTGTGAAAATTGTGCAAAAGGAATAGCTATCTATAAAATATATCATTTATAGAAAACAGAAATTTAATACCCTCAGGAGAGGCTGTAAAAGCCACAAGTCCATGCAATGCTGTAGTGACGACAACATTCATAACGGACGTTGACGGACAGCTCTGTGTCATTAACGCTTACATTTTAAGTGTAAGTATAAGATTTCACTTTGCTAGGCGTAATATATATTTTAAATTAATTCAGAATTTGATTCTCACAAACCGTCGTTTTGGTCACATGAGGTTGGAGCAGGTTACCATGGTTACACGTCTTCAACCGACCAAGGAGGCTCTCAGGAAGTGACGACCTAAATTACAGCTCAATGCGTCCGAAAAGATGCACACTACTGTTTATTCACACAAAAGTATGTTGAACGATAGCACACATATTGAGTATGAAGTGCACAGTGTGCGAATTCAGACGAAGCCCATAACTATGAGCAACTCCTTTCAAAGTACACATTTTTTTCCGTGGTTATAACGTGTAGGAGTCTTTTTAACAAGGTAGAATGTGTTTCTATCTGCTCTAAGGAGCTTTATTATAAAACAAATAGGCCTGTTTAAACTTAAAGTGCGGGGGTGGGGGAATCTTTATGTACATGATGTACAATATGAGTATTCATGTTCACAAGCATAATTATACAGCATTATTTTTGCATTGTGACAGTATAACAACCACAACAAACCAGTATTAATTCTCCCTGTTATGGAGTGAGTTACTATATATATACTGCAGTTAAAGACACCCAACCTCAGGGGTTTTACAGTAGTTGGCAACAGCCTTCCCTTTTTTATTCTGTTGACTCTCTCTCACTCACAGTTTTTATATTTCTTCCTGTAACTGTTCCATCCACAGGATCAGAGAATATAGAGAAAATACTTTGACGTGGAAACTAAAAGAACAATTAAAAGCATGTACATCAGGTTGTTACAAAGTGCATCATTGTACATTAGCACTAGTTGTGCAAGTGAAGACTGTTAACAGTCTGATTCAGCTTGATGGTATACCTTAATTATAATCAGCACTGCAGGTAAATAAAGTCAAAGGGATCTGCACTTTCTTTCAGGTTTTTGCTTCATCTCGTTAGGAAATCAAATACCGTTGCCCCATACCACAACTTCAATGATCCAGTCTGACACGGGAAACAACGACTGACAAAAGGTGTTGAGTGATCTCTGACGATGTAGTGTGTTCTTACCTTGAGAAAACAGGGAGGAGGAGGAGGAGGATGAGGAGGAGGGTCTGTGAAGTGCTGCTCTGATGCTCGGCTGCTCATGTTCACAAGGTGTGTTGCTGCGAATAAAGTGAGACAAGGCGATTAAGAGGATGGGAGGTGGGGTCATGCATGCAGCTGCGCGAGCCCGCTGGAATACAGAGTATGAGGATTAGTCCTCCTCCTCGTCCAGACAGCTAGAGCTGAAGAGAGAGAGGTGAAAAGGACGATGTGTAAGACTTCAAAGAACAAAGAATATGTCTATCCAGCACCACTCATGTGGTCTTAAATGTCATTGCTGCTGTATAACTGGTGTGTAATTGCAAAATCCAACACCCTCTGAAAACAACAGAATGTCACAGCTTTGCACAATCCAACTAATTTCTCATCTATTGTTCTCGTCTCATGACCTGAACCTGAAGTGAAATCCCCTGAACCATGAGATCCCCTGCTACTCCTCATGACAAATCCCCGCGACCTCGCCGTAAAACGATACGCTCTGGCTTCTCTTTGCACTGTGGTCTCCTGTGAGCGCCTGCTAGTGCTCCAGTCATTACTAAAGGCCCATTTCCTTGCTCCGATATCAGAGGCCCGGGCACGCCGTTGTGGTAGCGAGGCTGTAGGCTGAGCGGGGTGAGCGAGGCATGTCCTGTGGGCCTCCAACCACATCATGAGCAAGCAGGGATTCTGACTGCTCGAGCGTGAAGTGGAAGCAGCCACACTTCATAAATCCTGCCCATCGCGGCGCTGCACATAGTCGGGGATGCAAAGCCCCGGGGAGCAAAAGAATTGCAATTCTTACATGCTGTGTTCAGCTATACAATATGCTGTACTGGGAATACACCCGCATTATAGCCTATTGTCTTTGGGCAGTACAAGTATTATGTTGCTACATCTTGCCTTTGTAAACAAGTTCTGAATAATTCAAGCAATATTCAAAAATATTTGAAACTCTTGGTCTATATTTGCTTGTCACATATACAAAATTACAGCATATTCTCTCTGTAATTCTGCCAGCATAGTGTGTCCAACCTCTTGGACACAACGCTGAGTAGTCCCAGGGTTCCATTATGCTCCAGTCATCAATCAATCTTTCAGTAATTTAAAGCTGTGAAAGCATGCATGTCCGCCTTTTACACTGCCTGGAAGAAGAACACAAAACGAAGACGAGAGTGAACTCACACAAACAGAGCTACAGACGACCAATCAAATCAGGCGCTCCCTCATTGTGAGCGAATAAATTACAAGTGATTGTGCTTTGTAATGAAGGCAGCGGAGCATATTGTGCATATGCTCTGCTTTTTAACGATTTAATTAGAGAACCTCATTCAAACTGGAGCAGAAAATTTCAACATGGAGATGAGCGAGGAGCTCTGCCAGAAAACGGCGCCGCGACTCAAGATCCTGTGTTAATTGCTGCAGCAGTCGACAGATGTGCCTCACGTTTCTGCCCATTTCCTGCTTTATTAAAATCAGTTGGACCCCGAAGAACGCCAAATGTTGTCTTCCTAAACTAAATGATTTACGACTGCTAAGCGGCATCATGTCATTCTAATTTCCCACATTCTCTACCCAGTTTAGAAAGGATGCTGTCTGTGGCCTCAGGCAGTTGAGCATGTGTTAAATCATTAAATACAGCTAAATGACAAATGTAACAGGTTACAACTTCCAACAACCACACTTCAGAAGTTTCAGATCTATTTTGTTAAGCCTCAAGGCGCACCACCAGTGACTACACCTACTATTTTCACACCAACTGACTCCCTCATCGCCCCGGAGGGTTTCATTTTCTCAATGTGGACTTCTCCTTAACTAAACTACAAAAAAGTTCAGTAAAGTCAGAGTCAGTTTGTCACGTGGATCAAAAGGGGACAGCTCATTGTGCGGTAGTGCTGCCCCGGGTCGAAAGCAGTGTCCCTCCGCTGACAGCAACACAGACATTAATCACCCAACTCATTAAGACAATCTGCGCAAGTGCCCACAGCTCATAAACTCTGGAATAGACCATAGTGACTGTTTTACCTCCTGAAGCATCTGCTTATTTGCTTCTCAATACAGTCAACTCACCCTCATCTCAGATGACACGGGGCCATGGCTCTTTATCTCCATCATCTCTATTCATAGTGAGAGACACTGTTTTTCTTCAGGTGTCTGTGAACAATAAAAAAAAAGTTTTAATTTTCAATAACATTGGTGACTGAGGAATTGAAACTGCAAACAATGCGGGAAATAAATTGATTTCAACACTGATGCACGTCTCTCAAGAAGAACACACTATTATAATGAATAAAAAATGAGCAATATATCTGTCAAGAGTGACCCTGACTCTGTTGCCAAGGCTTGAGAGGATTGCTGGAGGCAAATAGTGTAGCCTAAATACTTATTATTTAAAAATATGTACAAGGCTTTGTTGGTGCTAAGCCAAGAAAACTCGCACACAAAAAGACAACTCACACAATAGGTCCCGGCTTGAATAGACAGACTTTTCTGATGTTTCTCACTGCTCCAACATCCAGGTACAATGTGCATACTTTCCAATTGAAACTATATTTAATAGTCACTTGATCACCGAGGCTATGAACATATTTTCGGCTCACAGTGACAGCCTTAAGCTCCAATAAAAGGCACACCACGGGTCCAATCTGTTGCCATGATCACCCGTGGTAAAGTAAATAACATTAAGTATTGTTGATAATTAATAAAAAGCTTCTATCATTTGGTAGAGGCTCTTTGTAATAAGTGAGGGAGAACATGCACTGGAGAAACTACTGCAAAGACTCACGGACGGTAAAGGGGTTTCACGTAAAAAAACCAGTGTGTCAAAGTTCACAGAAACCTCTAAATACGATAAATAAGATTGTTGACTGGTGAGGACTCAGACTTTTACATACTTGGACCTGATAAGCCGTAGGTTACAACTTAAGTTGCCATGGTGATACGTACAGTGTGAAAAATGAGTCACTGCAGCGAGACCAAAAAGCCAGCTGGGTTAAGCCTAAAGTTAGTTTGCTAACCACTAATCTTGCCTCATGGGACATAACCCAGAAACAGAGGTGACAAAAACTCAACAGCAACCGCTGTGGTGAAAAGGTGACAAAGACGGCTGAGGGAACACGAGGATTTAAGCCGTATCAGTGACAGAGGTGAAGATAATCCTCTAACAAGCTCAGCGAGCAAGAAAGGACAGAAATGTTTCATTGTGACAAAGTTGACCATGAGATACAACAAAAGCTGCTTTTCAACAAGACAACAAAACTGATCACTGGATATTTTGGAGACGAAACATAAAAAAAATGACGACAATGAGCCCACCTTGGCTCAGTCATGAGCCCAAGTTAAAGGAATTAGTTTGACATTTTCCGACACGTGCTAATTCACTTTCTCTCCGAGACTTATATTGTGAAGATCAATGCCCCTCTCTTTTCTGTCCATAAAATATAAAGGCTACTTTATACTTCTGTGTTGAATCTACGGCGTAGGTATCCTGTTGTGGTCCAACACAGACCACAACAACTGTGATTGGTCCGCTTGGTAGCATCATATTTACTCCCACGCATTTCCGGCTGCTCCTTCTCCGATTTCCTCGTCAATGTCTCTCAGTGACTGTACAGGCACAGAAAATTCACCCTCCTTCTGCCTCAACGGTCATTCACACCATCTCCTCCTACGTCTTCTCTCGTTTCTGCATTGCAGTTCTGTAATTTCAGTAGACGTAACTGTTGTTCAACATTATCAGCTCCAACTCCAACATGATCTGCTCAGTTTCAGTCGCCATTGTTTAAAATACACAAAGAACCTCAACACAGTGGCAAAGGAACCCTATCGCCAACTAGCGTTTTGGCGGTGTAATTGCAGAGCGGCAACGCCATAGGGCACTTGCAGAGCCTACGTACAAATATAAATCAGCCTTGAGGCTACAGCCAGGAGCCAGTTAGCTTGGTTTAGCTACAAGGACTGGCAACAAGAGGAAACAGCTAGCCCAGATCTGTCCAAAGGTCATAAAATCTGCCTACTAACACCTCTGAAGGCCCAGACACACCAACCTGACATCAAAGAACTAGCGGCAACGAAGGCCGATTTTGAGTTGCTTCACATTGCCTTTGTCTTGGCAAAAAAGTTGCACTCGAACACACCGCAAAGACTACAGCCGACGGCCAACTACCATGTTCGATCTCCACCTGCGTGAGATGAAATAACTCTCCACTCTCTTTTGAAAATATCCGCGTATTGAAATGATCAGATGAGATGAAGATGAAAAATGAGAAGAGCCTTCTATGTGCCTTCTTGACTTTACTCGTTGGCTTGCTTTACTCGCTTCCATTTCTCTTCTCGTGCACTGATTTGATTAAGCTGAATAGCGCTGCCACTGATTCAACATGGCCGAAAAAACTCAGACATGGGTAGACTAGAGCCAACGGTGCGGGACACTAACAAAAGCTAGGTTGACAGACACTCACCGACGGCACCAAACTGTCCGACGTCTGAGCGTCGGCTTAGTGTCTCACATTATATGCAGTAACTTCCTGGAGTCTCCCCTGGTCACCTGGCAACTATTCCTTTATTGGACACAAAAAGAGCACATGTGGGTTGTTAGTATGATTGCACATGTGGGCTCCACTTGCAGCCCATTATGGCCTCATCAGCAGCCCGCATGAGTAAAACACACGTGGGACCATTTTCGCCCCATGCCAGCTCATCATTCACCCAAGTGGGTAGGTTGGGCAGGTGGGGGTCCAAAATGGCTGCAGGCCAGAATCTGAGCACCTGGCAAATTAATTGTTGAGCCAGCGTTTCTGATTAACAACTCGATAAAATGATATATACATCACGGCCGTTCACAGATACTGCACAAATATTACGGCAGCTTTAAATCACAATTTAATACTCAATCTGATTTGACAAGGGACTGTAAAACCAAACCTGCAGCGTGAACCAACATCGTAATGTTAAGTGTGAGGCTGATTGTGGAAGGGGTACGGGGGAAAACCGTACAATCCAGTCATCTCCAGCCCCCTGCGCAATTTTCACGGAGGCTGGGTTTCATCAGGTTTTGTATTTCAGACCTATTGATTATCTGCAGTGAGGGGCACTGTGACAAAACCTCAGCAGGAGCTCTCCATCTGCAATAAGCCATACACACACACACACACACACACATTTGGTCTGCTGCTGCTGTGTTATTGCTTCCCCTGGTTATGAAAAAGAGATATAGGAATATGCTCACTAATAAAAGCAGTAAAACTCATGCTGGTATTGGTTCTTTTATGGGATTATCCAATCTACTGTGAATCAGCAAAATCATTCACAGCTTTACTTTACCTTAAAGGTCCCATATTGTAAAAAAGTGAGATTTTCATGTATTTTATATTATAAAGCAGGTTTAAGTGTTTTATAAATACTGTTAAACTATCAAAACACTCAATATACTGAGAAATACATACAGCCCGTATTCAGAAATTGTGCATTTGAAACAAGCTGTTAGGATTTCTGTCCATTTGTGATGTCACAAATATACAATATTTAGACCATTACACGGTTTTAAACGTAAACATTCTAAATGTGTCCCAGTTTATTTCCTGTTGCAGTGTATGTAAATAACATCAGCCGACAGGAAGTAAACATGGACCCAAACTGTTGCCTAGCAACGCAATTCTGTTGCAATTCCATTGAAATGCACTAAAACGGAGCGTTTCAGACAGAGGGTCAATACAGGTATATTCCATGGATGTATTAAAAGAACTGGATACAGCGTTGAAGGCAGGGCCCCGGTCATTCCTATGAGAGTTGCTCATTGGCGCATGAAGCCTAAATGGCTTGACTTCCGTCTGGAAAAGTACCCAGATCTTGGCGGATCATGGGCAACTGGGACATGGGCAGTAGCGTCCGCTTGGTCACATGACTCGCTCACGGGGTCCCAACGTCACGCCGTCATCACGGCTTGCGCTCCAGCCTTGGTCTGGGTCTCACTCACATGAACGGAGGAAGGGAAATAACTCTGGATTCAGCTATTAGTGCATTTTACAACTTAAAAAACGTATTTTTTTAAATAAGGGCAATTAGAGTGTTCGTACTGGGAAGTTGATTTACCTCAAAAAAAATTATTCGCTGAGTTACAGACGTCTCTTTCCCAATGTAAATCTACGGGAAAAGTATTTTTGGGCCCGATGACATCACGTGACTGACACTGAGGTTGCAGAACCGCCGTTTGGCCACTACGAAAGTCCGGATCGTCAACCGGCGCACTTCCTGGGGTCTTGGTAAATACAGGGATATTCAGGCAGACAGTATGAGGAAAATAATGTGTTTTTTTTAACATTACAGCATGTAAACATGTTCTAGTAGAAACACAAAATGCAAGTACGAACTTGAAAATGAGCACGATATGGGACCTTTAACACACATTTAAAGGGATTGTTTGTAACTTTTTAAGCGTATAAATGTAGCGGTTCGCGTGTGGCCGCTGCCTCTCCTCCTCTGCCTGCCTGCCTTCACTCAGACAGCGCGCGCGTTCTCACTCAGCTCGCTCCACCTCTAGACGTGAACGCGCGCTCACTCCACACTGCAGAAGAGTTAGTTCAGCTCTGAGAATATCTAGTGAATGTACAGTGGACGTTTGTGCAGAAATAAATGCTGCAGCTCCTCCAGACCAACAGAGGTTTTCCGTGTCTTGTGAAGTGACGCAGCTCCTCAGCGAGTAACGTTATCATCTCGTTACCTACCGGGTGCCGGTGTCTCCCTGCTCTCCCCGGCTGCGGGCGGAGAGAGCAGGGAGACACGCTGCAGAGCCCCGTTGCATCAGCCTGCGCTGAGGCAGGAAAAGCCAACACTAAGATCAGATCAAAATCATGTTTATGGAGAGACCTTCGTCTGGTCAGCTAACATTACTGCCAAGCAGCTGAAATACAGAGTGATATTGTGGTTTTAGCTGACTTGTGTCGCCTCACTGTTTTGAGCGATGCTCATTCAGGTATATTTAGAGCGAGCAAGCGCGAGCTCGACGCTGACTTTCGTTGATTTCACGGCCACAGGTGTCGCTGTTAATAAGCAATTCTGAAAGTTACAAATAGTCCCTTTAAACATGTATTTCCATCTTATTATTCTGTATGTTTCATTTGAAGGTTTCAAAATGGTAAAGATAATCGATTCAGCTCTTGTGAGACCCCAGTTTTCTGCAGCAGCCCTCTCTCTTTCTAATCGATTCTTATCTCTCTGACCTTTGTGTGTCTCCTGCAGACAGAAAGAAGAAACCAGAGAGGATCAGTTACTAACATGAAGGAGAACAAACAGCACGTGTAGCTTCTTACTGGCCAGACTATTGGGCACACAGATTAGAAAGAGTCGAATTAAATTTAATGTTTTATGCTTTTAATTATTAATTATGAGCCGCCGGGACCTTTAGATGAAGATGAAAGGACATTTTAGTTACAGTTTCTGGGGTAGCAACAACAACCACTGTTTGGACAGAACAAGACCTCCATCTAGTGGCCGGAAAGAGAGACAGCAATACGGCTACTCATGCACGTCACTGTCGTAAAAGAAATACACAGCGTGGACGCAACGCTTTACGTCAGTTTGTAATTTAAGAAAACATGGCTTGTTCATTGATTTGCAGCGAAACTCAAAGCAGGTAAATGATAACTGTGAATGTCTGTTCATTAAGACATAGCCAATGGACTTATCTGTCATGTTTTAAAGGCTGTTTCTCATTAATCTAACATATAAAACGACTCGTAGATGTTCTGCTGTGTGTCAACCTCCTGTATGTGATCCTTAGCTTAGCTTGTCACTCCTGTTTCAGGGTGAGCTCGGTGCTAAACAGAGATGTGAAGCAATATGGAAAGAAGTATATGTTTGACTGCAACGAGGAGACGTGCTGGAACTCAGACCAGGTAAAACTACAGCTGTGTCCCAGTATCATAATAATAATAATAATAATAATAATAATTTTATTTGTAGAGCACTTTTCAAGCACAAAGCACAAATTGCTTTCCAAGGAAATTCACATATTATACAACAGAATACACTGAAACATAAATAATTAAATAAAAAAACAATAGAATGGGAAAATAAAGAAACAAGCATATATATATTCATACAGTTACATATGCACATATAGACACATCAGCACACAAAAGACTATAATTCAGCTGATTGAATGCATACTTGCACAAAATATCATCGTACGACCCTGTAAGATGGCAAATATCTCACTTGTAGGTCCATAACTGCACAAGCAAAAAATAACCCATTGAGATCATCTCAAATAAAACAATGTTTAATCATAAGTTTATGAAGGAATGAAAAAATATATAGAATTGTCCAGATACATTCACATATTTTACCATTCAACATCAATAATGAAAAATTGAAATCACACTGGACCGAGTTGGATAATAGACCTAAAAACGTCGGGGACCAACTCAACAGCTAGCAATTAATAATCTCAAACAGGATTATTTAAAGGTATATAATTAAGTAAACGCTGCAGCTTATTTGTAAAAAACAAACAAAAAACATGTAATAAAACTTTCATTTAGGTTTACATCCAGAAGTTCACATTTTAGTTAAGTCCACCAGGCTGTTAAGTGACAACATACTGGAGGACATGGCTATAAATCATAACAATTTGCTGTTTGAATATTTGAAAATTGTTTGCTTTGCTGCTCATTTTCAAGCAGACTAAAAAAATATTTCTATAATACCTCTAAACAAAGCAAAATGGCACAACTTCCTGCCTTCAGTATTACTGATCACAAAAAAAGGAGCTGCAAAATGTGACTCAAGAGCAATATACAGAGGAATTTGCAAGTGTTAACAATGTACAGTGTTAATAAAGGATAAATAAAGGTGATTTTAAAAAGGTTAATGATAAAATTAACGTCCACAAAACGAATAACCCGAGCCATTCCTTCCTGGAAGTCTGCCTTCACAGTCAACCTGCACTTTCTCTGTGTCTTTTAGGATTGATTTTAAAGTTATTTTTACTTGTTAATGCTCATAATAGTTTGGGTGATGTTCCTGAATCTGTTTAACCACCATCCACAATTTGTTTTCAGTGTTGAGCAGCTCTTTTTTCCTGCATTGCATTGTGGGAGACAAGTGTACATCAACAGCACACTTACAAATATAGCATTTCTTTTAGTATGTATACTGACTGAATTGAACTTTTCCTTTCGTTTTATTCTTATATTTCACACATTTTATTGATCTTATGACTTCCTTAGTTTTATTTCTGTCTTTTACATATTCCATTGTTGTTAGCATACCTGTTTTTGTTACTCATTTCATTGCCTTGGTTTTATTGTGCAGTATTTGTACTGGTTTTAATTTGCCTGATTTTCTTGTTTCTTCACTTTATTGCAAAGAAATTTGAACTCCACTTCCTGTATAAAAGGTGCTATAAAAATACAGTTTTATTATTATATACCAATTGTCATATCACTCGATTTTTGCAGTTAATATACAAGAAACCAACATACTTTCAAACTATGACTTTAGAATGACACCTAAACTCATACAGTCTATACTGTAAAATGTTTTATCCAAAAATGCATTAGTTATGTTTAGTTTTCTGAGATGCTCCTGAATCTGTTTCACCACCATCCACAATTTGTTTTCAGTGTTGAGCAGTCCCTTTTCCTCGCATTGCATTGTGGTAGACAAGTGTACATCAATAGCACACCCAAAGATTAAGCGCTTGTTAGTGTGCATACAAGCTGATTAATATTTATTTAGTCAATTTTCCAGTGTGAACACACTACATATTCAAAACCTTCTTACAAAGACTTCCCACAGACACCTGAATGTTATACTGCACATGTCCTAGTGAATCATCATCATCAGCATCGTGTCTTTGACAGGGTGAATGTCAGTGGGTGTCTCTGGAGTTCCCCCAATCTGTCAAAGTGTCCGAGTTAAAGGTCCAGTTCCAGGGAGGCTTCTCAGCCAAAACATGCAGACTAGATGGTAAAACTCAAGAGATTACATTTTCCAACTGTAAGCCTCATCACAAATTGTTTCCTGATCCACCACCTTCTCATGATTTTAGTGTTTCCTATTACAGACAAGATGTGACAAGATAAGGTAAATGATTTTCCACTTGTGCTTCCTACAGGTTGCCCAAAAGATGGAGCCTTTACAGAGATTAGCCATTTGTATCCAGAGGACAACAACTCTCTTCAGATATCCTTCAGTCTTACTGTGCATTTGATCGATAACCCTGTAAAGGATTTTTTTTAATTTGATTGCCAAATGGGAGAGAAACATTTTAAAATGGTAAACCTTATATTTTCTACAATACATCATTATTTACCAGTAATCAAGGTAGCTATAAATGTTACATTTAAAAGGTAGTGTGTAGGATTTCAGGGGCTCTATTGGAAGAAATGGAATATAATATTCATAACTATGTTTTCCTTAGCTTAGAATGAGCCCTTCATGTCTACATAGGGAGCCGGTCCTCCTCACAGAGTTTGCCATGTGAAGTTGCCCAGAACGGACAAACCAAACACTACCTCTAGAGACCTGAAGGCCACCGTAGTTCTCCCTATACGCTTGGAAAGGGAGGGGTCAGCAGAGGGGTATTCAGTTGGTTGCAATCTGCAACCAACTGAATCCTGCTCCTTTAACTCTTCATTCAACTGCATTAATCATCATTTACAACCAACGATAATGTGTGCCATAAATCATCTTTTAGGCTGAACAAAACCACTGTATCAGACAAATATTGGTTTTCCATCACCAACTTCTTTAACCACACAGTTAACGTAATACTAAATAAATGCTTTAATGCATTAAAATTCAGCCTGTCGGTCTACACCGGGGTTATTCCAGCAGCTGAAGCTGTACCTGTCACTCTAGGAACACAGTGTGTTTCCTGTCACCGTTCTAGATGGTTCATAATAAGTATCAAGACAATATTTTCCTGGACATGCTTTTCATTATTGCCATGCTTATCTTGTTCTTAACTCCACACCCACAGCTTTCCCATACAGGAGGCCCCGGCAGTGGACAAAGTAAAAATAATGTTTGAGAATAGTGCCGACTTTTTTGGGAGAATTATTGTTTATTCCTTGGACGTCCTGGGGGAAAAAACCTCATGACCATTTTTTTTTTAATCCTCTCGTGAGAGAGGAAGTGACTCCTGAGTAAAGTGCAGGATGCAGGATGGTGTGGTGGCACTTGGGAAGCATTTCATCTGCGCTGCCACCTCATGAACTGATGTGAACGTGGCCTTTTTTGGTATGGACGCTTTCAGGGATCTGTCAAGCCATCTCACTCTTCATCACTCGGACACACAAGGCTTGGAGTCTGAATCTGAGGTTTAATTGCAGACTTAATGGGTTTCTTTTCCTTTTTTATAGCACTTGTAATCATGCTCTCTGTACTTATATTGTGCCTTTGAGTTGAAGCCTCATTCCAGTTGAACACACAGTATAAAAATAAATTTTTATTAAAACATGTTCACAGTCCTTTTTTGCTGTCCTTCAGCCAAACAAAAATAATTCTGCTGCACATCAACATATTTTAGTCCTTGTTGGTACAAAGTTTTTGTACACTGTAATGCACACAAATGGAATAAACCATTTATAAAAAAAAAAACAAATGTAGTTTACCCAGTGTAAATGTCTCTGCATATGCACCCATCTATTACAATGACTTGTTATTGTGATAGAGGTCTTGGTCATTTCACCACCGATCATAGCTGCTTGTAGATCTGAGATCACTAGACTGTCCTTTCCAGCTATTTATTTGAACTACTGTCATGTTGGTGGCTTGTAGAGCTTCAGGATATGGTCCTCCAGCACTTTCTGAACTAGTAAACAAAATAAAAGAAAATGTTGATTCAGCAAAACATTTTTTTTTTTTTTTTTTTTTTTACAGTAACCTCTTATAACAAAAGAAAACTTATTTTTCAGATATAAGAAGATGATACATACTCTTTTTGTGTCCAAGGGCAACAGCCAAGGCCATTGGACTGTACCCAGAGTCGGATTCAATGGTCATGTCTGCCCCTTTGGCTTAAAGAGAGTACAGTAATGGCTATTAAAGAATTCAGACAGAATTAATCAGGACTTTACATCATAGGCATGCAATCAATGTACCTAAAAGAGCCTCTACACATTTGATGTGGTTCCCTCGCACAGCATAAAGAAGAGGAGTTCCACCATTCTGAGGAAAAAATACAAGACTGTTCATTAAAAACAAAAAATGTTCAACCATCGTGTGATTTGTGATGCCATGTCAGATGTAAAGAAAGTCATGACGTACCCAGTCATAAGTGTCGATGTCTATACCATGTCTGAGAAGAGACTCAACAATGTCCACATAACCTCCAGAGCTGGCTAGCGTCAGGGCACTCTCCCGCTCCCTCGCAATCGTTTTGGGGTCTGCGCCCTAAAACAGAAACATCAGTGAGAGAGTGCATTTTGATATATTTGCAAGTCTTTCTGGACGATAGTCGGTTTACTTAATCTAACCTTTTCCAAGAGAAAATCCACCATTGCTTTCTCTCCAAACGCTGCTGCCCACATGAGAGGCGTAAAGCCCCGTTCATCCTGTTTGCTCAGCAGTGAACTGTCTGCAAAATAAAACAGGTCATCAGTAGGAAGTTTGTACAATTCAATGCCAGACAAAATGTGCATTGTGTTATGCTGCTTGGTGACATCCAGGTTCCTCACCTTTACTCAGGTGTGCAGCCACTTGTGAAACCTCGCCTTGAGCTGCCAACTGGTGTATGGACAGAGCTGGTGGAAATAAAGTCTTAATGACTTCATATGCTCAAGACAATGAAAATACCGTGATGCTTGTCTAGCACAGTGATTCTCAAAGTCAGGGGGTCCGTGAAATAATTTTCTATAAATTATAAAATTGTGCTGCATCATTAAAGTGCAGATCTACAGATGGGGACCATTTGCACCAGTAAAACAAGCATATTGTGTCCATTACTTCCACCCACGTTAGCTCTGGGCCGATAGAGACTCTGATATGATTGTAACACACAGCAATAAGTTCATTATTTTTAAGTTGAAGCACTTACTGAAAGTCAGCTTTAGACTGGTAGATTTAAATATCTGGATTTATTAGGACTATGCCAGTGTTGCTACTGTTCATTTTATGAAAGCTTTTAAGATCAATTACTTGAAATGTAGCTATAAATGCTGTCAAGTTGAGTCCAAATGCAATTTGATCAAAATCAGCCTCTTTTTAAAAGGTAAATAAATGGTATTAACATTCAATAATATTGCAAATTTCCCCGCAGTGGGACTAATAAAGAATTATCTCATCTTAACATGATTCAAATTGAAATCGATTTCTCTTCATCACTACAGGTCTGAAGTATTTAGGTTGAACAGTTTTAGAATACAAATAGCTCCTATGGCATCTAAGAGTACAAATGGTAGTAAGCATTATGCTTAATCTGTGTTACATTTAAGAGAGGGTCCTTGTAAGGGGTCCCTGACCCCAAAAGAGTTTGAGAACCCCTGGCTGGTCCAGCACACAATTGTGTCAGCCCTTTGCCACCAGAGCATCTTGGCCTTTACTTACAATCTAATGTTGCTGGACGTAGTGTAACCTCATTCCCACGCTGCTTGTTGGTCAGAGTGGTGGGGTGTATGAACAAACCCTCTTCATCCACATCCATGTTTTCTGGAGACACTGGACCAAGCAGATAAAGAAAAAAATAGAACAGAGCAGAGCAGCCAGATTAGTTCTTCATTGTTCTTTCTGTGCTAATGTGTTTGAGATGCATAAATGATTATCATGGTTAAATATGGAGAGTGAAAATTCAAACCTAGTCATCTGTTATTTATGCATAATGCCATTTGGGAATACCAAACTTCTTTTGTGATAAAATAGTATACACTGGTTTTTGTCATAGGTATTACACATTCAATAATGAGAGGTGTTCTTTATAGAGCTTCATTTGTTTGAATATGCTCCCCACCAACATCAGACACACCAAAAGTAGATTTTCCTTAAAAAAATTACTAAAACAAAAATGTATGAATCTCACATAGATGTTATTTTGGTTAATGTTGTTTTTGGAATCTTTCCTGATGGTTTGCACTATATTATTATTATTATTATTATTATTATTATTATTATTTTGTTGCTGTGCATTTGTGAGAAATTTGTTTTTGTTTTTATTGTAGGCCATCATTGTTTGCTGATTTTAGAAACTCCATATTCTTACTATTTATGACATTAATATTTCTCAAATATGTGTTTTTATTTATAAGATACTTTCTGGTGAAGGGAATATTCCTGAGCAGTTCAAGACATATTTTAAAGCAAATTCTCAAGTTCATTCTTACTCAACCCGTCAATCTTTGGATCTTCATCCTCCTAAATTTGTCACTA
Source organism: Sebastiscus albofasciatus (assembly GCA_916701655.1). Taxonomy (NCBI): domain Eukaryota; kingdom Metazoa; phylum Chordata; class Actinopteri; order Perciformes; family Sebastidae; genus Sebastiscus; species Sebastiscus albofasciatus. The sequence continues at coordinate 53,119 of CAKAOI010028775.1, read as the reverse complement.
GTAGAGGTCAATTTTTGATACGATTTAGGGGTACCAAAGTATGGAGTAGCTTTTTAAAAAAACTGTTCGAATAGACATCTTTATTGTCCACTTGCGTGAAAATTTGTCTTTGGCTTCACAGACACGCAAACTTCACAGACATACATACACTTAAAAACTTCCTTTGCCATTGGTTGAATAAGTAATAATAATAAATACAATGATAAATACCAGTAATGGTGGGCCAAACGGTTGGGTCATCTATTAAAGGTTTCAAAACATGCGTAAAGGGTCAATTAACTGCTGTTTTATAACAGCTTTTGTTTTTTTCACTCATAGTATAATGTATGATTACAATTGCTCAGGAGTCAATGTAGACCTATATCCCCCTCACAAACACACACACATTTTCTTATGCACATCACACACATTTCTTGTCTTTTTTTTATATATTTATTGCTATTGTTGTTATTTTATATATATATATATATATATATATATATATATATTGTTCTATTTGTTTGTCATCACTATTATGTAGTCATATTGTTTCTGTATATTGATCTTGTGTTCTCTATAACATTGTAAAATATTAACATTATTTAAGCTTCAAATAAGCCGAGTGGGATTTTTGCCTCTTTCTGCACTGTATATTATTTATTATGTTTTTGTTATGTTTGTGTAGTCTTAATTTGTATCAGGAGATGCCACTGAAAGTATTTTAAGACTGCAAACATCGGGGGACAGATGTTACACAGACATTATGTGAAGTAAGTAATCACGGATAGGAGAAGATAAGATATATACCATTGGACCTCTCGTCTCTGGACTCGGAAGGACAAACATTCGCGTTAGATGACCGACTATTTTGGCCATCTGCAGCCTCTTCCTCACCTCTGGCCTCCATGATCACTGCAATAAAAAAACAACACATAAACTACTAAATAACGTAGTGCCAAAAGTAGTTTATAAAGCACAAAACATGTTCCACTCACCACATGCAGCCTCACAGTCTAATTCGCGCTATAATAACTTCCCTTTCGGGTAAAACTGAAAGTAAATAATAATCGCGTGGCACGATGAAATGAGTCCTGCTGCTCCATCCACGTGTACCGAGATACATTACTTATCAGCTCAGTTGATTAGCTATTTAATAAAATCAATTATTTTAACACAAGAAACGAAGATTTTTGATTCAACGCATCGCAGCGTTTTGGTACTCTTTTTTTTCAAGGCAGAACTGAATTTTCTTAATCGATGTTTCTGTTCGGAATATTGTCATTGTGGCACATGACAAACAAAAATACGGAAGTAGAATCAGCTGACACAACGCTCGTTCTAGCTAGCTGCATTGTGTTGTTGTTACCAGTTTCCATCTGTTACCAGCCTACACTATGGAGGATCAGGAGATGCAACTGAAAGTTAGAAGGGGTAAACATTAACTTAAATTAATCAGTAAACAACTTACCTCATTGTTATCTACGCGACGCTGCGATTAAGCCAGTTAGCTGTTAGCCGCTAAGCTAAGCTAATGCTACAATGCCAGTGTTTACATCTCTGTTTTGTCCGTGTGTTGCGTCTTGTGCTTCTGGTTGTTGTCCTTTCGCCTTTTTTAATAATTTTCTAACACGAGTGGTGTATTCTCTGCATGTGTCTGTACTTGTTTGTACTCTACAGTGACTGATAAATTCACGGAGAGCATGTACGTGCTGGCTAACGAGCCGTCAGTGGCTCTCTACAGGCTGCAGGAACACGTCAGAAGGTCTCTGCCTGAACTGGTGCAACACAAGGTATATTCACCCTGTTGTATTGTTGTTAGTGGAGAAACAAGATAAATGTAAAACTACTAGCAAGTTAAAGGGGAAATCAAGTGCAAAAAATGCACAATATTCTATTATAAAAATACAAACACTGGGTACTATTACTTTATCATATCATATATTAGTCTGGTGCACACTGTTTACAAAGACTTGTTGACCACTGTCACTTTGCCATATCATTTCTCTCCAAATGCTCTTGTTTAATTTCTATTTTTATTCTGTTTTTATTTCAGTTTATGTACCTCTTATTATTTATTGCTGTCACTTTCTATGCTTGTCTGTATTTATTTCTGTCGCTGTACTGCTGCAACAAACCAAAATTGTCCCCTGCTGGGGATCGATAAAGATTTATCTTAATCCTATTCCAATAGCCTGACAGGAATATTTGTATAAAGAATAGGTCTGACACGAATGCTTCGAAGCTTCGACCATTGTCATGATAATCAATTTCCAAATCGGTATTCGAATGCTTTGTTTTTTGTTTTTTAAATATATATAAATATGTAATAATAAAGTATAAATCATAAAATAGCCCATGAATTAAAGAATAATCCCACACAATTATGAATTATTCATATTCAACATGAATTATTATTAGTTATTCTCAGACAGATATCGCTGTTTGTTGTGTGTAGAGGCGTGTGCGTACAGTAGTGCGGCAGCAGCACTGACCCGGGCACTGAAACGGGGGAGATGGAGACAGACAGACACAAGAACATGTCAGCCCGCTGCACTGCCCCGCGAAGCTTCAAATACCTTCAAATATTTCTCACCGAAGCTTCGAAGCCCAAAAAATGCTGTTCGGGACAGCCCTAATCAAGAAACAAACAATTGTGAATGCCACAAAATTAGGGCTATTTTGGGATTTATACATTCTTATTACATATATAAAAACAAAACAAAACAAAAAAAAGCATTTGAATACTGATTTGGAGGTCAATTGCCATGGCAACGGTCAACGCTTCAAAGCATTCGGGTCAGCCCTACACAAAATAGTGGGTGGTTCATATGGACTTTAATAATGCACACAGTAAACAACACAACCTTCACAAGTCTGTTGACCTACTCCTTGTTTTATCTTTAGATGACATCATCAGTATGGCTGCTATTCAACTAAAGACCACAGTTATTTAAATCAAGTATTTAAAACAGAGGTGCACAATAGTAAAGAAATAACATGTATGAATTCTACTTTAGGCTGTATTTCCCCTAAATGGGTTTGGTCTCTGTTCTTACTTTCTGACTTCTGTTCAAGCCTCAAAAGCTTTTATGTTTGTTGTTGAAGTTATCATCCACTTTCAAATTAGAAGCATAGCATTAGTGATGGAGATCGTATCTTTGGTGTTAAAACATAATATGTTTTGCTGTCAAATGCTGCAGCTGCAACTACTAGTAGTTGATGGTTGTATTCTTCACACAGACGGACATGCAGAGCTGGGAGGAGCAGAGTCAAGGAGCCATCTACTCTGTAGAGTATGCATGCAGGTGAGGAGAAGCACAGACCTCCATATTTGCAGGATTCCACTGTCATGTCATGACTGTTAACACTCTCATTGATGTTTTTTTTTTTTTTGCAGTGCCGTGAAGAGCATGACAAACAGCAGCTTGTATTTCAAAAACATCGACGGCCTTCTCCGTCAAGCCATCAGCATGAAAGAAAAGATTAGCAACTCTCAAGGACGCAGGTAGGAGGCAGCAGTCAACATGCTGACTGAGACACGGGGATGTCCAAAGTGTAGGGGGGTGAACTATGAAAAAGGCTCTTCTGATAAAAAGTTTCGATGTACACCAACATTTGTCAAGCGGCAAAGTTAGTTCTCGTGGCTGTTATGTAACTCAACTCTTCTATATACGACACAATGCTTATAGCTGCTTCACAATATGAGCCGTCCAGCACTATTTAACAGTGACTGTCACTTGATTGTTGCAACACTTTTCAAATTTGGAAATTTGCAGTGCCTGTGGGTATGAGACGTTTGAAAGGTCAATTATGTGTGACAGAGCTAATAGAACATTTCTCTAAAAAACTCAATGACCTTATCTCCAAATGCTGCCTGTGTCAAGGGTTGTTTCTTCTATCATTTGGGCGAGGGGCGGTCATCATTTGAGGTGGTTTTCACACACATTTACCTTTCCAAACCAAACATATTGACGTAATTATTGTCAATATTTGAACAAGCCAGATAATATTGGATATTGACTTTTTACCACCCACCCCTACAAAAGTGTCAAAGATACACTTGCGAGTCTTCGTTCTTTCACATTTCCCTCATCTCTTTGCATAATTGACTTATTTGAGAGTAAAATGAGAGACATAAGTGACTCAGTGTCTGGAGTTTAATCCTGCTTGTATTCATTCTTTGCTCCACATCATACCTTTTGTTCTGTATAACCTTTTTCCATTTGTTTTATTTAATCATTTATTTATAATCGTTTGTATTGGTTTATATTTTGGGACATCAGCTAATTCAACTTGATTTGTTCCTTCTCTCTCTGTTTATGTCACTATATTCCCCCAATAACTGCAAAAATATTTTTCAGGCCTGTTCTGAACTCTTTTGTAGTTATTAGAGAGGCGAAGTCCCGCCCCTTCCGGTGGACACCATGGGACCTTATTTCTGAAAAAATATGTATGGTAGTCAACGGTGTAGTTCACTGAGCGGTTTCTCACAAAACTAAATGATACTAAGGCAAACTGCAACTTTCTTGACTTGCAAAATTATCTTTTAAATTGACAAACATCAGATGTGTGATTCATGGCGCAATTCAAACGGGATCAAAAAAATATTTCTCTCACCATTGACTACCGTTCATATTTTTTCTGAAATAAGTTCCCATGGTGGTCGACTGGAAGGGGCGGGACTTCGCTTTTCTATGGGAGCCTCATAATTTTTGTTTTATTTGCCTGTGCTGTTTTTTTGTTTCCCCCCCGACACCTGCATGCAGCTTAAATGATGTGACCCCCTCTCCCAGTCCCCTTGTCTCTGCTCCACATGCCCCTCCCACTTCCTCATGACCTCTGGACTGAGGTGTCCAAGGTCAGTATATAATCACAATCAGGCCTGTATTATATATTTTCTTTTTTTTTTTCAGAAATGATTGCAATGACATTTAAAGTTAACAGGTTTTTGTGAAAATTATTTTAATCTCCTTTTTAGGTGCTGAAAAACATCCTACATGAAAAACTGAATTATATTTTCTAAAATGAATTAATTTAACGGTTGATATGAAATAATTTTGAACATCACATAACAAAAATATATCTGCACATTGTGCACAAATATTTGGCAAAAAAAAAAAGCCACCATATACAGCGGAATAAAGTATTCACATTATTACAATGAAAGCTATACATTTGCCACATTGATACTTGGGCAACACTGGTGAGATTTAAATCAAGCTCATTCATACCTAAACACTACAAATTATACAAAAGCTGTGCTCAATATGTTTTTCATCAAATTTAAAACGCTTTATAATCTGAACAGGATAAATCAGCTGATAAAGGTGAAAGCTTGGGTATGTTTTTCCAATCTGTATCAGTCAGGATGAACATGCTGAGAAGGTACAACAAACTGACAGATCTACGTCTGTTTGAGATGACACTTGTGTTAGCAGTCCTCTTGTGATGCTTAAAGGTCATCAGTGTCTTTAACCACAAGCTCAGCTTCCTTTATGTCACACAAGAGTAGAGTCTTTTGCGGAGATCCCTGACTTGCGTGCAAGGACGCTCCTCATCTCGTTGTTGACCCCGTTCCAGGGTTTAGCCTGGGCCTGCAGTAGACCAGACTCAGTAGACAGGGTCCTGTGCATTCTAGGACAGCTGCCACCGCTGCTGTAGCCGTCTTTATCACTAGCATGGCCCTGGGAGCCTCCAGCAGGGGAGTACTGCGGTTGCTGGTACTGTTGCGGTCTCAGGTCTCCACATTGAGGGTAGGGGATCGGATGCTGGAGGTGAGACTGGCTGCGGTGCATCCGCGGTTTGTCCACGCCGATTTTGAGCTCGCGGTGGCGGGAGACGGGTGGGCTGCTGCTCCCGTGCTCGTTCTGGTAGAGGGTGTCGAGGTGGTCGATGTGACCGTGCTTAGCACTGCGAGAAGCTTTGACCAGAGAGTGGATCACAACGACCAGCAGGATAAAGATCCCAGAGGAGAGCACGCAAGCGCTTGCGATGCCCGTCTCCACCTCAAATATGAGGAGCATAAAGATGGACATAGCTGCCAAGGAAGACAAGAAACGGAATTTATAAACACAAAACACTAAATGACCAGCAAACAATGTTCATCTGTTATTTGGTTCATCTGTAATGAGCCAAAATTACTTTAAACTAGGGCTATCAATCGATTTCAAATATTTAATCGTGACACATCACATGATTGTCCATAGTTAATCGTAAATTAATCACACATTTTGTGTTCATGTGTTCAAAATGTACCTTAAAGGGAGATTTGTCAAGTATTTAATGCTCTTTATCAACGTGGACAAATATGCTTGCTTTATGCAAATGTATGTATATATTTATTATTGGAAATCAATTAACAACACAAAGCAATGACAAATATTGTCCAGAAACCCTCACAGGTACTGCATTTAGCATATGAAATATGCTCAAATCATAACATGAAGCCCAACAGGCAACAACAGCTGTCAGTGTGTCAGTGTGCTGACTTGACTATGACTTTCCCCAAACTGCATGTGATTATCATAAAGTGGGCATGTCTGTAAAAGGGAGACTCGTGGGTACCCATAGAACCCATTTTCATCCACATATCTTGAGGTCAGAGGTCAAGGGACCCCTTTGAAAATGGCCATGCCACAAAATTTAGCATAGCGTTTGGAGCGTTATTTAGCCTCCTTCACGGGGTTGGTACCAATGGCTTCATTAGGTTTTCTAGTCTCATATGATGTCAGTATCTTCACTCCAGCTTTAAAACTGAGCCTGCTACAACCTCCGAAAGATCGATTGTTTTAACGCCTTAAATAAATTAGTGACGCTAGTTTACGCATTATTATCGCTGTAACTTTGACAGCCCTTCTTCAAACAAAAGACCTTGAAAGTTATTTTTTACTTGTTTCTGAGTTTGCTGCTCAGTTTTGCTTCATTTTTATTATCATATTACTTTCTCCACATCACAGCAATTGGACGCTTTACAGAAGTGTGTTTTAATGTTGTTGAAATGTCACATAAAGGCTAGCTATTCTTAGCGGAGTTGTCCTATTGTTTATCTCCAGGAAAAGGAACATGGACTCAGGCATGCTGAAGGAAGGGGGAGAAAAGCACAGCTCTGGGATGTGACGCGACTTCCTGAGTCGGCGGTGTTGCTTCTACAGCCCCCTTGCTTTCCTACCTCTTGACTGAGGCTGAAGTGGGGGTCATAAGCGCGACACCTCCTCGTCACAATGGAGCCACTGCTGCCTCCAGTAACCCCCCCAGTACAAGCCGCTGAGTGGAACAGAGCACCACAGCGCTGCCAGGTTCAGCATTAAAAACACTTAAGTCATGGACGCTGCTCAAAGAATGCATTGTTCTCTTGGACTCGCTGGACGGACCAGAGAGAAAGCAGCCGTGCTGGTTTTGCCTCCGCTGTTGAAAATCCACTGCACAGCCAATGTTTTGGACTCTAGTTTTCAAGTCTTTGTGAGGCTAAAAAGCACCCTGCATGCAAATTAATGTGTGCTTAAAAGGCAATAACATGTGCCTGTATTTCAGGATTAAATGTACGTACTGTACAGATTGTGAAACATGTTCTAAAAGAGAAAATCCAGAATCCCTCTTTTGTTCCTACCTGCCAAGTAGACCGAAACCCCCAGGCAGAACAGTCCGATAGCCACGTGTCGCACAGCTCTGCTATCCAAAAGGAACCAGTCTGCTCTGTGGAAAACAAATGTCATATGTTCAATGTCAGAAAATGTTAACACTTTAACATTGCTACTTTGATTTTCCTCATCAGTGCATAAATGAAAACAATTTTATGCAACAATTGACAATTTTCTTTGGTTTCAGTTTATGCAACTTTTTTGCAACCTTTTCTTGGTCCTTGAATAAGTTTGTAAATCAGAACTATAAGTCCTAAAACATTTGATTATCCGAGTATGTTTAAAGCTCATTATTATTCACATTTTCTTGGAATGTCCCCTTCTGTCAGTGGGGTCCCGGGCTCTGCTGCTGGATTTGTAAACCGACGTGGGAAAGGGCCAGCTAGAGGCCGTGTGCTGGGTGCATAATGAGAGGAAGGCCATTGTTTAGACGGGATTCATAGGGTTTGAAGGGTGGGGGTCGGTCAGCTAACATTGCAGCACGGGCCTCTGCACTCTGACACATAAGGAAGGCCCTTCTTATACTTCTGAAACTGTGTTTTCTTTTAATGAAACTTTAAGCAGTCGGCCAGGATCTGCTGTGGTTTACGCTACAGAGAATAGTTAAAGAAGATTGTGGGTACAGGAAGAAACACATACTAAATAGATTCAAAGTTATTTTACGCTCATCACAGCACTGACTGTGTGACCAGAAAATAGGAGCCTATTAAGGATGCAATGCAATGACTATTACCTTTATGTTTTTGGAAGGCATCGATTAAATTCTGGTTTTATTTGAGGCTTTACTTTGTGGTGGTTTTGTTTTGTTCTGCCTTTATATTGAAAGCTTGCTCATTTACACACATATACCCAAACACACCGCAAACTACAGCCTCAAAAATCTGAATAAAGTTGAATTTTTGAATTAAACATCTCTCCAGCATAGTGTCAACAACAGTTGAACATAAAGTAGGATTTATTAGAGGGTTGTTGTATTGGATTGCATACATAGAGGCTTTGTCTTTTGTCAGGCCGCCATTGTAAATAAGAATGTGTTCTTAACTGACTTGCCTGGTTAAATAAAATAAAATAACACAAGGGAGCTTATACTACACTTAAACAAGTAGTTAAAGTGAAATGTATGTAACGTTTGCTTAACAGAAGCCACTGTGGCCACAAGCAACACATATAGGATACAATTAATGCTAAAATGTAGTGAGTGTTGACCATTAAACAACACTGTTTGCTAAAATTAGCCATTAAAGCTACTGTTAGACCACCTGAATTGAGAAAAAAAGGTGAGTTTTATTGCTTATAAATTCAACTTTTTGTTTGTTTGTTAGAGAAATATTGTGTTATTTCTAACAGTGTTGATTCAAAGGTCGCTTTCCTGCATAAGTGTTGATTTTCAGGTTGCAAATTAATATTGTAATTATAGCTGCAATGCTTCCACAGGCGTGTTTACTGTGACACAGCCTACCAGAACTGACAAACTACCTGTTTCTGACCCATTTGGGTCAACAGCAGCAGCAGCAGAATACAAGAGAGTGAAGCAGCTGTTACAGGTGTTTTTTTTTTTTTAAAGGTCCCATATTATATAAAAGTGAAATTTTCATGTTTTTTTTATTATAAAGCAGGCTTAAGTCCTATATAAATACTGTGAAAGTATCGAAACGCTCAATCCACAGGGAAATACACACAGCCCGTATTCAGAAACTCTACATTTGAAACAAGCTGTCAAGATTTCTGTCCATTTGTGATGTCACAAACATACAATATTTAGACCCTTTACACAGATTCAAATGTAAACATTCTAAATGTGTCCCAGTTTATTCCTGGTTGCAGTGTATGTGAATGTCATCATCTGACAGGAAGTACACATGGACCCAAGCTGTTGCCTAGAAACACAATTCTGTTGCAATTCCGTCAAAATGCGCTAAAACAGAGCATTTAAAAGGGACTGTTTGTAACTTCTTACAGGTATAAATCTACCGGGTCGGGATCCCATGCCGCTCGCGTGTGGCTACGCTGTTTAGACCGCTCCGCTGCCTGCTTGTCTTCACTCACACAACGCGCGTGTTCTCGCTCCACCTCACGTTCATGCGCGCACACTGCACACTGCAGAAGAGTTAGTTTAGCTCTGAGAATATTTAGTGAATGTACAGTGGATGTTCCAGATGGATGTTCCTCCAGACCAACAAAGGTTTCCCGTGTCTTGTGAAGTGACGGGGCTCCGCAGAGAGAAACGTTATCGTCTCCAACCGGTCGCCGGTGTCTTCCTGCGTGCGCAGTCGGGAGACGATAACGTTTCTCTTCCTGCTTCAGCCCCGGCACTGACCCGCTGCAGGAAAAGCCAACACTAGGATCAGCAGTGATTCATGGAGAGACCTTCGTCTGGTCAGCTAACATTACTGCCAAGCTGGTGAAATATAGAGTGATACTGTGGTTTTAGCTGACGTGTGTCGCCTCACTGTTTTGAGCGATGCTCGTTCATGTCTATGTAGAGCAAGCACAAGCGCGAGCCTGACGCTGACTTTCGTTGACTTAACAGCCACAGGTGTCACTGTTAACAAGCATTTCTGAAAGTTACAAATAGTCCCTTTAAGACAGAGGGTAAATACAGGCATATTCGAGCAATATGGGGAAAATAAAGGTGTTTTTTTTTTTTTAACATTACAGCATGTAAACATGTTCTAGTAGAAACCCAAAATACAAGCATGAACCTGAAAATGAGCACGATATGGGACCTTTAACTTGTGGTAGAAGAGGTGCGTTACATGCATGATAAATAATATACCTTTCAGTGTCGTGCTCCCCTCTGCAGACCTCTGTGGAGAAGTAGCTGTGGAGCAGACAGACCACCACAGAGCTCAGGTGGAGGGTGAGAGACAGAGCAGAGAGAACCGCGGAGAGAGGCAGCAGCACGGACCAGATAGGAGCCGGCAGCAGCGCGGAGGTGGACGGAGGAGACTCCTTCACCACCGTCTGCTGAGACTGAAGCTGGAAAATCAAAATGACCGATAAAACTGACATGATGGCCGATAAAATCCCCAGTAAAGAGAGAACTATGAGAGACCGCTGGCTGTACTTGAGCGTCATGGTGTGTCTCCAGAGAATAAAAAAGTTTTTCCTCCTTAAAAAACACACTTCTCCAGCTGGCGATCCTAAACTCCACCAAAGTGTGAATAAAAGTGTTTTCCTGTCCTCTTCAGTCGGGATGACTAGTTTTCCTCTGCAGCATGCAGTTGTGTTGGAGCGCCCTGCTGCTCAGTCTGAGCATGTGATGTGCTTTAAATCCCAGATTAAAAACTTCGCAACAACAATGGACTTTTTTCTGCTGGATCCTCTGGAAACAATGAGTTGACGCGCTGCTGGAGAGGCAGAGCTCCACTGACTAGACTCACAACACCATGACACAACAAAGAACATTAAAACAATGCACTCCCAACATACAAAGTTACAATTTACCCATAATTAAACTTTTTTATAATGTGTTAATTTCACAAAAAATGTATATACTGAGAGAACTTCTATACTCTCAAAGAAAAACCTGAAATTACTAAAATATGTCCTTATGGTTATTATAAGACATATTTTATTTCGCAACAACAATGGACTTTTTTCTCCTGGAGAACTTAAATACTCCACAAGAAAAACCTGAAATTACTAAAAAATAACTCTACTCTTTCTTTTTGTCATGATTATTATTGTTATTTCTTTTCTTGGTTTTGTTTTGGTTTTGAATGTTGAGGTTGTTTTCTCTATAGTGTACTTGATGGGTTTGTCTGTGAGCTTATCTACTTAAAAGTTGGTTTATAGACTGTTATAATTACAAACAGTGGATTCTTTTGTTTTTATATAATTATTTATGTTTCAGTGTATTCTGTTGTACATTATGTGAATTTCCTTAGAAAGCGCGTTGTGCTTGAAAAGTGTTTTACAAATAAACTTATTATTATTATTATTATTGCATGTATGAAAAAAACCTTGAAAAAAAAGGAAAAAATAAAGTATAAAAAATAAATTGCTAAAAAATATGTCCTTATGGTTATTATAAGACATATTTTATTTCCTGGGCTATAATAGATTAGCCTACTTCTTATGATGTGATCCTCATAAAGTGATTAAAGGATTATTTAGCTCTTTTCAGCAGGCCATTTGTCTGCTTATACAAACGCAAAAACAAAGAACTGGCATGCACTTCCATGAAATACAGCAAATGTGACTCCAAGTCCAGAAAGTCTTAAATAAAGTTCCTGCATAGTGTAAGATGAGCTGATATAGTAGCAGGTGTATGTTACAACTATAACTTCTGAGGAATCTGCAGCAGCAGCAGCAGCAGCAGCCAACCTCAGCTAACCCCTCTTCATTGTAGAATACCTCTTTTATTCTGAGTCCTGCAGCTCCTAGGACTCTCTGAATCTAATTAACGTTGCCATGGAAACATGCACCAGCAGACGTAAACATGCAGTTTACCTGATGCTCTGCTTTTTCATCATATCCACTTATTTTACAATAAACAACATACTTTTTTATGTGCATTTGTTACTTGTCCAGTATCTACCTTATTTCATAGAATTACTGTTTAATATTAGATAGATAGATAGATAGATAGATAGATAGATAGATAGATAGATAGATAGATAGATAGATAGATCGATAGATTGATAGAAAAAACAAGACATTTAGGCCAAATGAGTGGTTGGGTTCACATCATTGCACATATGAAGTATGGACTATGTGAAATAGATAGATAGATAGATAGATAGATAGATAGATAGATAGATAGATAGATAGATAGATAGATAGATAGATAGATAGATAGATAGATAGATAGATCTATCCTGTGAAAAGACACGGGACTTTCACCCAGGAGGCCGCTGTTCGTGTCCCCTGTGAAACCAGTAGTTTTCACAGGATACACAAAACCAATTTAACATCCATACTTAAGTTACGCCACTTCCAGTGTTATTTAAATGCAAACTGCAATCTTTCCCTAAACCTAACTAAGCGGTTTTGTTGCCTAAGCCTAACGGAGTCGATCTTTTCCTAAACCTAACTGAGTACTTTTATTTTGAAAAGACTGGAGCGGAAATTGACACGGGAGTCACGTGTTGCTGGACATTCGTATGAACACGCACGAAAAATACATTGTAGAAAGTCGCGCTGAAAAAAAAGGGAAATTCGTGTCTATGTACACGAATCAAATAGATTAAACTTTGTGACTATTTCACGAACTGCCGTGAGACTGTGTTGCAAATATGCATATCAACACCAGAGTTAGAGATATATTTCTATAGAATACGCAATATAAAGAATATATTAGAATACAGTAGATGTATTTGTATTGCAGTTTGTTTTAAGGTAAATTAAATTAAATGATAAACTAACTTCTTATACACGTCACATATGCTGGACCGCAAACAACTTCAAGTGTGTGACTTGTGTTATAGAGACCTTATTGTTCTGTTAGAGGTTTGGGTTTGGTGGAGGAGGAGGTGGGGGGGGGGCGGGGGGGGGGGTAGTAAAGGTGTAGCCCTCATTCTGTTGAGATGTAGATAAGACTATAGCTATAAAGGTACACAATGTGAACAATTGCTCTCACACATGTACACTGACCATGGAGGCTATTTCTGCATTCGACAGCCTCACCACATGCTCTAAAAGGGCCGCGGCTGATCTTGTCGAAAGCAGAAGTGAGAGGTTTCAGGAAAATGAAAAAAAAAATGGAGTTGATACGGAAAGTTTTCAAAGGCGTCTTAATCTCTCTCTACTTCACGGCTCTTAGTAATATCTAATAACTGAGGTTGTATTCAGCCTTCCTTGATGGAGCTCTCACAGTCTTTAGAATAAATGTATGAAGACACTTGCTGAGGAAAGAGATAATTTCCCCTCAGCTGCAGGTGATTAGCTGGCTGTATTTACAGATGGGGGTTGGCACTTATTCTCTGTCGGATTGATGGAGCCCACGCACATGAATCCTGGAGGTAAAGGCTGTGGCAGTCTGCAGGGATGTTGCTAACTATTGCATCAGATGCACAGTTTGAGATACCTCTTGGGGATATATCCAAGTGTGTGTGTGTGTGTGTGTACATATCTTTCTATGTCTGTGTTGATGTGTTTGTCTGAGTGGGTGAGACAAAGTAACAGAGTTGTTGTCCACACTTCCACAGATGATCTGTGCTAATAAATTTGTCGCTATATTATTTTTAGGAGTACATTGTGTCACGTCCCAAAAATAGTCAATAATGCAGCACATGCAGTGATTCAGTTATTACCCCTAAATATATCTATTAAGCTGACAGCATGTCTGTTTTCCTTTAGTGTTGGAGCTTTGCTTTTGAGCATGTTATCCCTCCTTTTTTCCCTTTTTCCTCTGCCATTAGTGATAGCTAATCAACACATATTAACAGCCAATCTACAGTGAGCTATGCAGCAGTTTGGACACAAAATATTTGTTGTATTCATGGTTAATTTGTGTGTTTTATTTGATATGCTCAGTAGGTGACACAATAACAGTAATAACTGTAATGCATTCTAACACAGCAGCCTCGCCACAGACGCTGCTGCTCTTTGAAGCTTATATTAAAGGTCCGTTGAGACTATCAGAGTTGTTGATTGAACTCTGGTTATTTTTGGGGCTGGTGTTGTAATAAATTAAAGACTATTGTTAGGTGTTCCAGTAATCTTGCCCAGACACATAGGCCTGCATGTACAGAGGTGGATTAAATTACAATTTCAGTTCACATCTTTAGATATAGGGTTCTCAGTTTAATAAGCAAATTAAAAACTGGGATGCATTCTGACTGATCTAATCAAAACAGCAGACTTTAACCAGGATGTAGGGGAACTGTGACCTGATCTTATATACTGGTGATTCTAAGACACTAAACATATAGATAGATATATGACACTTAATTAATCTGTGGGGATTTGGTGAATTGCCAGAGGACGTTGATATACTTGAATCTTCCTCCTTTGGTTGAAGGACGGTCTATTGAACCAGAAGGCCTCTCTAATGCACAGGCACCTTTAATGCACAACACTGCATTTTTATTAAAACATCTAAAATTAAAGGAACAGTAGTGTGTAGTATTTAGGGGGATCTATTGGCAGAAATAGAATATAATATTAATAAGTATGTTTTCTTTAGTGTATAATCACCTAAAAAAATAGAATCGTCGTGTTTTCGTTACCTTATATAAGTGCCATGTTTGTGTTTATTGTTTGGATGGTATTATTTGCTGGTTTTCAGTGAGGAATTTATTTCAGTGTAACGTTGGGGAACATTGTGAATATTTAGTGTGATTTCATTCTAGTATATTTTGACCACTGTGAATTTCTATTGTCATCCTTTGCGGCTTCCATACACATGTTACAAAAGGACAGGAAGGGAGTTTTATTGTGAAGTGAAATGTTGAAAACGAGTTTACGGCAGAGCAACACGGTTGTTTTACCGTTGCCGTTGCTACCGAGCCGACTCGACGCTTAACTCAGTCTCATGTCGTCCTTGAAATGTGGTTATCGACAGAAAGTAAGTTAAGATTAAAATAAGAACAATGCAAATAAAGATAGCCACGACACTTAGAATGAGCCGTATATATCTGCGTATGGAGTGGGTCTTCTTCACGCAGTCGGCCGCCATGTTTCTACAGTAGCCCAGAACGGACAAACCAAACACTGGCTTTAGATAGGGACATTCACGTATTCACGTCGGCCGTTGTAGTTCTTCTACACGCTTGTCACATGGGAGAAGTTTCAAATGGTTGCAAATATGCAACCTCACCACTAGATGCCACCAGATCCTACACACTGGACCTTTAAGTCTAATGATACTTACCACAACAAGAAATGATTCATCCAATGATCCATTATTGAAAAGCACTTGATGTGCACCAACATTAAAATGACTCAGATATTCCCTTTGAGGACATGTTGATGTTTTGAGAAATGAGGCAAATTTTAGTTTTGTAACTATGCTGCCAATTACTGCTTTAAAATCCCAATCAAAGTCCCTCTGTAACTCCTCTAATTTCACACATAAGGAGTGCAGCTTTATAAACCGATAAAAAGATCTCACATCAATGCAAAATCCCATTCAAATCATAATTTACACAGAAAACGTGTCTTTAGGGTAAAAGGGTAAGGATTGAGACCCCCATATGGGGTTATAAAATGAATCTCAGAGGACATGAGATTATTATCAGAGTAGAAAATGCACAGTTTTGTTGCACAAATTTCTGTTGCACAAATTTCTGTTCATTGTTTTGGTTAATTCCTCTAATCTTAACAATCTAAAAGGGAAAATCACTCTAAAATACTCACAGCTCATTCAACCTGTACGATACTTTGTATTAAGGGGTCACAAGCAAAAAAAGGTTAGGAATCACTGCGTTGGGGCATATACTGTACATTCATTCAGGACTTTTTGCTGTTGTTACCCAGGTTCATTCACATACTGTGAGCATGCTAGCCAGTGTCTCTTTCATCTACAGAATCTAAACACCATGTAGTCTCATTTTATACATCATTCAATCATCATGACCCTTTAGCAAACTGAAGAGACACAACTGCCCATTTATATTCCCCTCGGATTAGAGAAGGTTGTTGCATTACTCACAACAAGTGGTGATAATCCCAAAGAAAAATAAAGGCCCTTTTCACAGCAGCCATCTTGACATAAAACACAGGGTAATCAATTTCATTGATTATGGCTATGATCCATTTAGGTGTACCAGGGCCCTGATATTGTGCATGCTGGCTCACTGCAATGGCTGTGACAGTAAATAGTACAGGAACATCATTTTTATCAATTACACCTGTGTTTACCCTGCAAACATGTCAAGATGGCTGCTGTGAAAAGGGCCTCTTTTAGTCTCATCACAATCTTTAAAGGGTAACTTTGGTATTTTTCAACCTGGACTCTATTTTCCCATGTTTTTGTGTCAAAGTGACTATTGGTGACAAAGATGTTTTAAATTAGTCCAGTATTATATATATATCTATATATCTATATCTTTATCTATCTATATATATTTATTTATTACATAGCGTTGTTGAATACTCAATTCTGATTGGTCAATCACGGCATTCTGCTGTCTGTTATTACTTTATAGCAGACTGTTGCTATGTATAGCAGACCGTTGCTATGTATAACAGACCGTTGTTATGTATAGCAGACCGTTACTATGTATAGCAGACCGTTGCTATGTATAACAGACTGTTGTTATGTATAGCAGACCGTTACTATGTATAGCAGACCGTTACTATGTATAGCAGACCGTTGTTATGTATAGCAGACCGTTGCTATGTATAACAGACTGTTGTTATGTATAGCAGACCGTTGCTATGGGTGCAGCAGTTCTGATGTCTGACTCTGGCGGACTGTTTTTATGTCCAATTTTTTGGTTTCTTCGTAAGCCACATAATAAGCATGATAATGTACAGCTAGCGGGTCATTGAGGTGAAAGAAACCCCTTCAGGGCGATGAGAGACACCTCTGCTTCGCGTCGGGGTCGGGCTCTTTCACAACAATGACCAGCTCGCTGTACATTATCCCTCATAAATATATATATATATATATATATATATATATATATATATATATATACACACACACCTGTTTGTGTATGCATGTATATATTTATATACTTATATGTATATATAGCCTATAATTGTTTTTATCACCTTGTTCTACCATTTTATTACTTCATATTATTATTATATATTATATATAATTGTATTATTATTATATGTTCTGTTTTAACCATTACCTTATTTTTTACTTTATTTATCTGCTTTTATTATCTTATGAAGCACTTTATAACATCTGTTTTGATATTTTATAATTATGTTATTGTTTTTTTCTCTCTTTTTTCTTTTTTGTTCAAACAGAAAATGAAAAATATGCAAATCACTTATCACAAAACAGGACTTCCCCCTCCAACAATGAAATTACACACAAAACCAAAACTACTTTTTAAAAAGGGACACAAGCTTACCAACTGGTTGTTGTCTGCTCTGTAAAGCAGATGTTTTTACAGATTTTACAGATGTTTTTGTAGCCCTTCACATATAAAAACACAGTAAGTGTATATAAGTGTAGTGTAAATTGTGCTGTGAACCCTTTGACAGCTTTGAGTGACTGACTGGTGCGTTTGAGGCGGATGGGAGGCGGGGGTGTTCGTCCAATGAGGCTACTGAGGAGGAAGAGGAGGAGGAGGAGGAGGCGGTGTGATGACAGAGAGAGAGAGAGAGAGAGAGAGAGAGAGAGAGAGAGAGGCGGGCTGCGGCAGCCAGCTGTTGGAAAGCAGCGCTCCTGACTCTGAACCATCCGCTACTACAGCACCAGGTGAATATCTCTCCACATCACCACAACAACACTTCATCAAACACATCTGTGTCTTTATTTGCCACTTTTCCTGTTTGTTTGCTCTCGATCCAGCGGCTGAAACTCACCAGAGAGAAGGAGATCTACAAGCAGGTGAGATGTTATTTTGTTTTTAGTTGTTTTTTTTTTTATTATTATCTCTTATTAACCTGCATGAAGATATTAATGATAAGGCTGAAGCTGTGAAGTAAAGTACCTGTTGCTGTGTCAGTGAACGCAGCATATAGATGAGGCTATATTAGAGCAGGGATGCTTGGCAACTCGAGGACAGACAGGCTATTCTTAAACGGTCTATTTTCAATGACGTCAGCAATTTATTAGGCCTAATTATCCGCTAACATTTTTTCAAGCTCTGTATTTTTACAGTTTTTATTTTTAGCGTCGAACAGAACAGCGTGCAGTGCAAAATGAATCCTTTGGATACAGCCAGACAGACACATCATCCCATGACTCTTTCTCCATCTTTCTCATCCCTTCAACCTGTTGCCTTCACAGTCACACTGCTCTGCTGAGTCTGCCTTCATAATGTGCACTGATGGCTCTCATGTTTTAGGGTATAGGATCATTCAATATAGCACTTTCTTTCAAAAACAGATTTAATGCATGACAAAAAGTTTACTTCTGTTATTAAGGTGTGCCTCATTTTCATAGTTTCTTTCAGTCCAGTGCAACAACTTTATAAAGTCATAAAAACTTTTTTTCTTCTATTCATGCAAAGATCAAATGCCTGCATGTAGGCTACTATTTTCTATTCTGGCTGTATCAAGGGAATTCAATTATCTGCGGTTAAAATTAGACAAATATTTCCTCACCATTACTATGCAAAGGCCTGGCAAACCGCATGAACTGTCTGACCCTGATGATGGCACACACAAATGGAGAAACACACTATCATTTATCTTGATATATTGATGCTTTGATGTGAAAATGAAATTCTTATACCTTCCTCTTCTTAAAATGTCTTTCAGTTTTGATTTGTCACAGTCTTTGGCAATTATTACGGCTGTCCTCGACCAAAGAAAAATTCTTAGTCGACTAACACTCACATTTTGATGACTAATCTTGACAGATCTGTAAAGCTGAGCTTTTCCACAAAGAATCACACTAAAGCACCACTTTAGATCTTGTCTTTACCAGAGATGTGCTCATAAAGTGTCTTGGAAATAAGTAATTTCACATTAAAAAAGCATAAAAAAATGACTAATCGACTAAATAAATTCTTAGTCGACTATCACTCATATGATTTTATCGACTCCCCGATTAGTTGATTTCATTGACAGATCTGTAAAACGGAATTTCTCCACAAAGAATCACACAAAAGCGGCACTTTAAATCTCGTGTTTACCAGAGATGTGCTCATAAAGTTTCTTGGAAATAAGTCATTTAACATTAAAAAAGCATTGAAAAATGACTAAATCTTAGTCAACTAAGACCAAAATGAACAATTAGTTGACTGATCGACTAAGAGGGGCCAGCCCTAGCAAATCACCTTTTTAAACTTGGGTTTAGGAGGATTTCTGTAATGTCTCATGCAAAATTTGCTTCCAGTTTTGGGTGTAATTTCACATTTCTTCATCTTAACACAGGACTTTGATGTGTAACACAGGAGTGACTTAAAATGACTTAAAACAGCTAAAACCAAGGCTGCTCACCAACTCGGTTCTGTATCGTCCGCGCGGCTGCAGTTATAATTCAGTATATCAGCGTAGTGCAGCTTCTCTTTGGATCACTTTCATTGTATAATCAATACATATATGAAAAATAATATTTCACAGACAAGACAGTGATACAGAAACATCCATAGAGAGTTAACTAAAGGGATTATTGTTGCAGTATTTTCAACACAAACTTCAGCTTTTGATTCATCTGGTAATTATATTTAATCATATTTAACAACCAATACTACAAACAGTCCTGTGTGATGGAGTTAAATAGGAATCTGCTTTTCCATTGCAGAGTAAAGCCATTAGCTTCTTTGCTTACACGTGTTTAGCATGTTTTTGAATCATTATCAAGCCATCATGCTCTAAATGACTCATGGAAGGAAAACCATCGAAGCAGAACCCCCAATACTCTGCAAATGCCCTACTTATTTCCCTTCTCATTCATGCGTATAGTTCACTGCAGCAAGAAAAAAAAAAACACCAGTGCAAATACATTCATCTGAACTGATTAAAGCATTTAAAATGATCTGTCGATGCACAAGCTTCTAGTTTTTCTTTGCATGTGCATTGTTGTCCCAGTGAGGTCCCCGGTGATTAGCCAGGAGCTCCCAGAGAGCAGCGCTCGCTGTGTGTGTCTGTGCTCAGTATTTTCCACCGTCTCGCCTCTGGGAAGGCGTCTTCTGACAAAGGTGCCGTCTTTCCCTAAAGAAGCCTGAGACCCAGGGGCAAGTGTGCATGTGTGCAATTATTGCACTATAACAGGACACACTGCGATTCTGTTTTACATTCATGTCTTATCATAGTGGGACTAGATGAGAGATTAAAAAGAAAAATGTGCTATTTCATTTAATGTTCGCGTTTTCTCAGTGACGGCATGTTCAGGAGTTGACTTTAGAGATGAAAGGTCACAGGCCGTAGTGTTCTGGTGCATTCACAGACCTCAAACGGCAGTTGTCGTGCGGGAAAAACATCCCGATTTAGCTGATGTGTGAGGCACAGCCAGGCCTTTCCTGCCCGTCTCGGCCTTTAGGCCTTCGACAGACCTACTAAACCACAGAGTTTTATAGCTAACTCCTCACCGTATGGCTGGAGGTGTAGCTATATTTACCCAGCTTGTTCATGTGTTTCGTCGTCGTTTGGTTATATCTGACAGGAGAGGAACTTTCTGTAAAACCCCTGAGATAAAGATCTTTCTGCCGTGTTTAGAACACATGTCCCACTTCCCTCTCTTCTCACCATTAGCTTGATATGAGGATGAATCTCACTTCTGAGCGACAGAAAAGTTTGACCTAGAGTGAGTTCAATTCTTCGTGGTGTGGCTGGAGGTGTTAGTTAGACAAACCAATACTGGCTTTTGCGGTGCTTTACTTATAAGCAAGAGCTATTTGTCCGCAGCGCGCCCTGTTTTACCGTCGATGGGTTTTTATCTGCAGCTGTCTGTCGGTGTCGAGGTGTGTCTTGTCTCTGCACCACATTCAGTACAGTGAATATCACAGGACTTTATAAGGTAATAATGAGGGCAAAGAGGTGGATTCCTCCAGAAATGCCCCAGATGCCTGTGTGCCAAGCTTACGTTGAGGGACAGCGGGCACTTTAGGGGTCGTGGGAACACAGGAGCCATATCCGCTCAGGCACCATCAGGAGGGACGGAGGACTAAATATAGAGAAGTCCGATACATGTCCAGTATTAAGGGGGAAAACCAGTGAAAAGTGCTCTGGGCTTTGGAGAAGCTCTGTATGGTCAGAGGAGCCAAACCAGCACTCAACGTATAGTCGTATGACTAATAGCGGAGTGTAAAATGGAAACAACCCATGCAGTAAATGTTATGTATGCATTTGATTTAGTGTTTTATGAGTTTGCATCAAAGTCACTTCATGGCTGTCACCCATAATGCAAAGAACGTCAGTGAAAATAATCACAATTCTCTATAGTGTCCAGATCTATACGGTCCTGCAGGGGCAAGGATGGGAGCGGGGGTTTTCTAGACTAATAAAAAAAAAAACAGAGAGAGAAAAAACAGCGGGTGTGCGTTTCAAAAATGGACATTCTCAAGCCAACCGCAATCCATCCATGTCTTCGCCTTCTGCTCGCTGACCTGTCTGTGCATGAGAGAGGAGTGGGTGGCTTTTAGCTTCAGCCATCTTTCAAAAACACACCGTTTTCCTTTTACTGTTTGGTTTTAGCCATTGCCTGCTGAACCTTTAAAAGGAGCTATCGACTGTATTTTTAACCCTGTCTCTTGGGGCCGTGCGGTGCAGTCGAGCACTGAGGCTGCTGGCCTGGGGGTAACCCAGACTGTGGGGGTGTCAGACTGTGTGGACTGCTGGCCCGGCAAGGGCCGCTCTAACTTTAGACTGCATCGCCTCATGGTGGTAAAAATAAACACCCTGCCCTTACCAAGGGGAAAGGGACTTGAGTCACTTAAACCAAATAGATGACATTTTCCCACCAGAATTACGTGAGCGTGAAGAGAGGTGTTATTGATTATGCGGATGCATATTCACAAGAATAACTGAGTACAATTGTGACACTCGAGAAATATTTTTCACACAACTTTTTTATTTTCCTTTAACTAGAGAAGGAAAGTGTCTAATATCACATGTATTTGTTGCAGTTCACTGCAGCAGTATGAATGCAAATGACACAAACATATTGTATTCTGCTTCTGTAACATTGTTTTATTTTATTTCACAGGTGTCAGAGTGTCAGAAGGCAGAAAAAATGGGAAGAAAGAAAATACAAATTTCTCGTATTCTGGACCAGAGGAATAGACAGGTGAGCAATATTTCATTTATATACCATTACCTTTTTTTCTACATATTAGGGCTGTGTATAGGCAATAATCTGGCAATACGATACGTATCAAGATACAGGGGTTACGATATATTGCGATATATTGTGATACTGCAAGCAAGGCAATTTATTGCGATTTTTTAAATTTAATTTTAGGAAAACTATCATAGTATAAAGAACACACCACCATATGCATAAACTCTGAGTAAAAAAGTTTATTTTTTTTATACAATCAGAACAGTGTGATCTGCATTTGCATTTATCTCAGTCCCTGTAACATCAGCACTACTTTTTATGCAATCTGAGCCTCTGTGTGTCACAAACCTTTGCATGTAATCTATTCATTAAAAATGAATACAGTGTTTTTCAGAATCGGTACAGTATATTTTTTCACACTCCTATACAGTATTGCCTCAGTAATTTGCCTCTGGCCTTTTTACGGCCTGTTCGGACATGATGTACTGTAAATACATTAGTGCCTCATGTTTAGTGCAGGAGATGCAACAAAACGTGGACTAAAATTGTCACATACTGTATGGACAAGGCTGAGAGTCCAGTAATTCATTGGACACACACACAATGTGATAATTGTACTGATTTGGATACAAAAATAAGTTTTGTGCATCGTCCAGCAGGGATATAGCATGACGGGGGATAATGTGTGCAGGAATCAGAATCAGGTTTATTTTGCCAAGTATATACATACATGGAATTTGACTCCGGTTTTATGCAGCTCTCTCAATGTATTTAAATAAAAATAAAATGTCTATATACAAGTCAAGTGTTCTGGAAGTTGTAAACAGCACAAAAATGCAAATAAATAAATGTGGAGATGTCTATATACTGTATGTACAGTGAGTAGGATTTATATTGGCAGTGACAGATGATACATATTACAAAAAAATGTGCTTTACAGACTGTGAGAATTATAACCTATAACAGCAGCGGTGGATATTTTGGTGTTAGAGTGTTTTTGACTGCATGACTGTATATCAGAATGATTTCTTAATACTGTAAGACTGTGGAGGAAATATCACGTTATGATATCTAGAATGATAAGAGACAGGAGTACGATCATAGCTACATTTTACAATAATTGCAGCATGCGTGCTTCATTTTTTATCACTTGCATATCGAGGATAAAACGGAGCCGAATAGGTGTAAATGCAGCATTGGGTGACTGTGAGACTGTGAGAGGTAGAGCTGAAAGTTTGCTGTAAATTAAAGAAAATCTGAAAGATCGAACAGTGAGAGTGAGATTTTGTTCAGTGCCAAAAGGTCGGTAATGTGCTCTTTCACACTGAACAAAATGGACTAAGCACTCTAACAGAGTGACATGGAAAGAGGAAAAAGGGTTAAAGGGGAGATATCATGAAAAACTCTCCTTTTCAGAGCTTGTGCACTTAGCTATCTGGAGTGCCATTCAGCCATTCAGATTTGGCTCCCCTTCCTATGTCACATGCAGGCTCATGAGAATATATCGTCCACAGCTTGAGAATTACCTTTGCAAAATTGTACCATATTTTCAAGAGGGGGTCTTAAAGAGACATGCGCTAAAACGGAGCGTTTCAGACAGATTTGAATACAGGTATATTTAGACAGACAGTATGAGAATAATAATGTGTTTTTTGAACATTAAAGCATGTAAACATGTTGTAGTAGAAACCCAAAATACAAGTATGAACCTGAAAATGAGCATGATATGTACCCTTTAAAGCCTAAAAAGAAGATGTATGTTGCAGTACAGTAGAGGAAGTCTGAGATGAATCTGATAAAGCAGATTATATATACAGTGTAATGTTGACGTCAACTTCCAGCCAGAAGTTACATATGTTTTCGGAGTCACCACAGACTGAGGTAATGTCAGTGCAACACTGCAACGTGACAGAAATGTTCACATCATGCTCGTAATCTATTATTACTATGTTAATCAGTATGTATGAAAAAAAACACATCAAACACACACAAGGAATCGGCGTAGACGAGAAGAAAAACGCATTAAACTGAGCTGGCAAATACGATTTGTTTCTCATATCTGATCTTCGGGACTGAATGTTTTTTGGTGATAAGGTTTGTTTTTTTGGGACTTTTTCCTTCCTTATCTGTGTTGAGGCTGTGAGGAGAGACAGTGCTGTGTGCTACACAGACTGTGAAGGCTCCTGGGACAAACTTGTGATTTTTAGGCGGTATAAATATGCATAACTGTCAACACTGTTAGTATTTGGAAGCAATCAGTTTGGATTTGTGTGTTTTGCTTTTCCATTTAAAAACTCTACCTTTAGCAGTATTATTTTTAAACAGCAATTATCATTAATCTGATAACACAAACAAGTTTGTATATTAGGCTGATAATGTGGCAACTACAACACATTTTGGCTATATTTATTCCCATTAGTAGAACATTGTATTAGAAAATTTGAAAAAGAAATTGTCATCACGTGTAATTGTGATACAAACTGACATTTATATATATATATATATATATATATATATATACATCCTCTCTTGTTTTGTTTGTTTTTCATGTATTTATTTGTTTTTATTGGATTATTTTCTGCTGGTTGGTTAGTTTTTCTGCTTATTTTGTGTGCTTTTTGTTCATCATTTATTTGTGTTGTATTTTTCAAAATAATGTTAGCTTAGGTTTCTTTATTACTTTTTTGTTATTGTTTATTTTTCTCATTGAGAAATGTTGAGCGGAGGTCCGTTGTGGCTTCTTGACTTCTCCTGTCACATTTCTTATTTTTCCGTTATCTGAATTTTATGAAGTGTGCAAAAAAAAACCCATTTCTGCATACTTCATACCAAAACATTTTCTCATATTTGACTTTTAGATTGACTTAATAAGATTTCTATATTCTAACTCTAAGCCATCAGTATCCGGCTGAAGTTAAAGGCAAGATGACCCAAACCTCTGCGTGTGTGTGTGTGTGTGTGTGTGTGTGTGTGTGTCGTTTTAGGTGACTTTCACCAAGCGTAAGTTTGGTCTGATGAAGAAGGCGTACGAGCTGAGCGTGCTGTGTGACTGTGAGATCGCCCTCATCATCTTCAACAGCACCAACCGCCTGTTCCAGTACGCCAGCACAGACATGGACAAAGTGCTGCTCAAGTACACCGAGTACAGCGAGCCCCACGAGAGTCGCACCAACACGGACATACTGGAGGTGTGCAAGCTGCTATTAGAGGAGATGACAGTGAAGCATGATTTAGCGTTAACGAAATAGTCAGTTATTTCAGAGCAGGAAGCATTCACATGAAATTCAGGTTGCAAAAAATGCTATAGAGTGTTATATTTTGGATGAAAACCCCTTCATATATTGCTATTATCGTGGGTAATTTTCCACTTTCTGTTCTGTATCAGACTTTGCGCAGGAAAGGCCTCGGCCTCGACAACTCAGAGCTCGACAGTGAGGAGAGCATGCAGGTGGCTGCAGACAAATATCCTCTCAGCGAGGGCATGGATCTCTCTGTGGCTCGTCAACGCTTCTATGTCAGTCCACACACACTTCTGCTATTCACCACACACACAAGCATGAGCACACACACACATGCCGAGCTGACTTGAAGTTGTTTAAATGTGGATTCTTTTAATTCTTCTCATTTTAATGACACTCAAAATCTCTGAAATGTCCAGATATTTCTTCACTCCCTGACAGTTTCCTGACTTTAATACTTATGCTGTTATCATACATGTATTTTACTCTGCAGGCTCCATCACTCCTCTCACCAGAGGCCCAGTTCCTGGTGTCTGCAGGCTGTGAGAACGGCTTCCCCAACTCCTCTGGATCCAGCATGGCATCCCACAGACCTCCGGGCTTCAAATCTCTGAGCTCCAGACCCGGATCTGCCAGCCCTGCTGCGCCACACGCACACACTGCATTCATGTCTCCACACTCAGGTGAGCTGACCCGTATGAAAAGTAAACCGTTTTAACTGCAAAGTGAAAGATTTGCAGCACATTTCAAATGTCAATTCAAGACCAACACAATGACAAAGGGACCATGTCTTCCAAATACTTTACAGTACATACTATGGAGGGTGAATACAATTTTAATAGTGAACCAAATCATCTAATGTCCTTGATGTGTTTAATGTACTTTATGCCAATAAAAGAGTTTTCATTACAAAATGAAATGTACATAATTTGAAAAATGTGACTCTCGCTATGAGAAAACGATTGCTGGCATTAAATTAAAACTCTCCACTGAATGGAAAATAGTTTTTTCAAAGACGTTAGCCATTCACAACTGTCCATTTACAAATTGGCAATATTTCACAGAATATTACAATTTGTTGCCATAATGAGCAATGAACATGTTTCTGCTTAAAAATAGAGGCGAAACATTTAGCATGGTAATCCATTTAACGCTTTTCTAGGGGCTTGCTAAATGCTTTCTGTACAATTCACATGTCAACCTTCTGTGCAGCTGGCTGTGAACTCACAGGAAGTGTGTGTGCACGTGCGTGTGTATGCGCACTAATCCACACATGCAGTCGGCCGGTTTTGTGAAACTGGCCCTCCACCAGTGTTAACAGCGGCTGTAACCAGTTCTGTGGTTTCTGTACAGAAAGTATCACACCTGCCAGTCGTGTCAGCCGCTTTTACAGTCTTTAACCATGTTTTGGCGCACTATGATGTCATTAGACACTGATCATTGAGTGTTTTATTACTGTTTTTTCTAATAATTGACACAGATTTTTGCAGATTATACTTATATATTACAAATATTAACGTGAACTTGCAAACGATAGCTGTCCTATAAAGATCAGATACCAATTCAAAGACCAAACTAAAAGAAGAAGTTCATTTTTATCACAGAAACAGAGCGAAGTGAGGAATGTATCACAGAGAATAAACGATTCCTCTGTGAGTGAAACAAGCTCACATCTCTTTTCACTTCCTGCTCCTTTCTTTCGCTGTGTAGGTATCGGCTACTCCGTGTTCTCCCACGGCAACCTGAATCGAGCTCTGGACATGAAAAGCCCTCCTCCTCTGAACCTGGGTGGTGAGAATCTGCGGGGAGATGCTGCTAACAATCAGGGCATGGGGGCCACACGTGCTAACCACAACTCTGCTGTAAGTTACAATCCAGTGTGAGCTGCACTGAAATGTGTCATATGATATTCACATTTTAAGCATGCAATGATGCCACTCTATCACTACAAATATGAGATTTTTGGTTTGATATTTCTCTCTCCTTGTTCATCAGAGGGGCGTCTTGTACCAGGGCCTGCACAGCAGCAGCTCCATGGTAGCCATGGGCAAGGCAGGGCTGCTGGGTCACAGTTTGGGAGGCTACGGTCTCCCTTCTCCTGGAGCCTCTGGTACGTCTGATGTGTATCATCTATTTTAAGGCGATTGCTTTCTTGCTGAGAGTTAGATGAGAGGATAGAGTGGTGCAGGAATGAGTCCTAAAACACTGAAATGAGTGAACATTTCAGCACTTCTGGTTCCCCTCGTCTGGGTTTTTTGAATGGGTTTTTAGTTTGAAGCCTGAAATAAAGTCAGTAGTTACCACAAGCTGAAGCGATTTTAACGTTTTGTTCTACAACATGAAATTGGTCACAAATTTTGAAGCCTTTATGTGTCTTCAAAAAGGCGGCTGCTAACAAGTGGCTAAATGAGACTACTAAACGTCATCGAGCCGAACAATAGTCCACCTTTAGCTTAGTGGTGGTGACGTGAAGTCATGCAAACATGGTCTAGTTCCTTTATAGACTAACGTTAGCTTTTTACTTGCTTCAAAAATCATAAAAGTGGTGTTCATTTGTGAAGATTATCTTACAGAAATGTGTAAGTATCATAAATGTTTGTTTATTTTCTACAATAATCCGAAACCCAATGGAAAAATCCCATTGGTTTTATGTCGAGGGAACCAGTGCAATACTAACTTCCTGGTTGGTCTACAAAAATACATCATCCCTGCATCACTCTATTGATACCACTCTCATGTCTGTTTGTTATAAAACGAGCTACAGCCAGCAGCTGATTAGCTTAGTTTAGCACAAAGACTGTAAACAGGGGGAATCAGCTAGCTAGCTGATTCCCCCTATTTACAGCCTGACTCTGTCCAAAGGAAACAAAATCTGCCTACCACCACATATACAAAAACTGAGGTGCAAAAACAAGAAGTTGTGGTTTTACTAGGGGTTTTGTGCAGCACTACTTTTTGGCTGGGTGCTGTGACCTCCACTGGTTGCCTGACAACATCACAGTGACGTCAACATTCCAAATAAAATAAAACGAATAGTCCTGCACATAACTCTGGATTAAACAAACAAGATAAAAGGTGTTAATTAGAGATGAGTTTGAGAGTCGGGCTAGCCGTTTCCCCCTGTTTCCAGTCTTTATGCTAAGCTAAGCTAACCGGCGGCTGACTTCATGTTTACAGTACAGACATGAGCGTGTTATCATAGAGCTCTCGGTAAGAAAGCAAACAACTGTATTTCCTATAATGTCGAACTTTCCTCTTATAGTGAAGATAAACTATCCTATCATTCACTGATTCTGGTTTATTAAAATCCATCTTTGTGTCCCATTTTTTTTCATCTTTTGATTTATATCTGTCTTTCCAGAGTACAGCCAACCTGGTTTTTATCACTCTGTTAGTCTACAACGAGGAGCAGTGAACCCCTGGCAGCCAGCACAGCCGCCTCAGGAGCCCCATGGGCCTCATATAAGCCCAGGGTGAGGATATTAATGCGTCATATGGTACCTCTGTGAGGATGAAATATGGCAGAAAGTTGAATTCGCACACTGTTCTTTGATACGGCAAAGGATGTTTTTATTCAGTCTTGCTGTGCAACATTTCGATCAATCAGATCTTCATCAGGTGCGAAACAGCACTAACAAACATCACAATTTACATATATATCTCAATATGATGGCAATCATCAGCCCAAGGCAACCATATACTGTATGTGGCTTCACAACACAATGAAGTAATCATTGGTGTCAGCAACTGGAATGGAAAACAATATGATACACAGTAAGACAGAGCAACAAAAATGAAATGAAAAAGAAGAACTTATATGGAAAAAAGAAAAAAAAATATATATAATCAAAAGAAATGGAGTGAAAACTAAATACAAATAAAAATAATGAAGTAAATTAAAAATAAGAGAATAAGAAAATAAAAAACATTAAGAATATACAAGAAAATAAAAACAATGAAAAAATAATATAGAAATTAAAAATAATATAAAAAAAGAATAAAAAAGAAATAAAATAAAAACAAAGAAAATGAGAGAAAGAAAATAATAACAAATGTAAAATAAATAAATACATAAAAATAGGTAACTAATAAATACAAAATAAATAAATAAATAAAAATAGGTAACTAATAAATACAAAATACAAATATATACATAAAAAAAACATAATAGTTGAATGTGGAAAGATTTTGTTTAGCTGTGTTGAAGTGAACTGCCACTGTAAATTTCTCCATTAAATATGGAAGCACACATTCATGTATGTTCTTGGTTTACATCTGGTTCCTCTACTGATTTAATTTCCTCAATGTTGTTTATTTGAAAAGAATAGAAGTTGATGTAACTGTTTAGCCCAATCAAAGCACTCTTTTGTATTGATTTTAAATGCATCAAATTGTCATCAAGCTGCACCTGATGCATTTAAGATATAATTACAGAATTGATGTTGAAACTCAGACATTTCTGTTGTCTTGTTGTTCCCAGGATGTCCAGTGGAGGGTGCTCCTTCCCCTCCCAGTCTTGCTCCTCATCCTCTCCACATCTGCCCTCCCTCAACCTCAGCATCAAATTGGAGCGTAGCTCTCCCGAGCACATGTCCTCGCCCACCTCCCCTCCTCTACACCACCTCAGGCAGCACTCTCCAATGAGCAACCCCGACTCGGCTCGCCAAACCCCTCCGGAAGCCCGACCGGCCAATGAGACGAAGGAGTTTCCCAAAGCCGGCTACCCGCAAGACGAAGAGGAAGGAGGGCAGCCGCTCAGGCAGTTAGAGATAAGTGATGGGTGGCAGAGATAGCTGGCTACTGCAGTCTAACACCATCTCCCATTCAATCAGCTATCCTCCATCAACACACACACACACACACACACACACACACACACACACACACACACACACAGATATATAACCCAGAAGATAGCGAGATGGGGTCGATTTGTCCCCATCATCCCAGAGAGGAATGCCTCTCTTTGTCTCCTCACACAGAGCTGGTCTCTCCTGGGCGATGGAGAATGTTCTCTGCATCACTTGATTGATCCCACGAGGAAACGGATGCATACAGACATTTGCTTTTTTTTTTGTGTGTGTGGTTAGGTTTAGTTTTCTGCGTGGAGCTAATGTGAATCAAAAAAATACAATTTGAAATGTGTTTGTGTTTGTTTTCCGTGACTTTGTTGAAGTTAGCTACAGCAGCACATCGGGACCAGCTGAATTTCTCCAAAGCTGCAAAACCGTCTGATATTTGGCTTTCCAAGTCTTCAGTGTCTGAAAATTGGAAAATAGCTGTAAAATGACACTTCGCTGTCTTCGTATAAATGTTACAGCGAAAATGACTCATCACACCAGCCAAAATAAACCACTTAGTCTCTGTGTACAGTAAACCTTTACGCCCCTCTTGTTTTAGAAGCTTTAATGTTTTCGCCTTTTGCCCAAAAATCACCACAAAAAAAAACAGTTATCACCCGTCACTGGAGCCTTGGCATTTTTGAAATACACTAGGACATTTTAAAGGATCAATTCACATTTTTTTTTGTCTGTCTTAAAACTTACATGGCCATATATACACAAAAAATATTTTTTTGATTACTGAAATTGTTCCTCCTGTCCATGAAAATATCCCTTCATAATAATATTCTATTATAACAAAATCCAGTCTTTATTCTTCAGTCTAAAATAAGAGGCTTCAGTAATGGTAAAGGTATTTCTTTTTACTTTTAGTACATACTGCAGCTGCCCTTACAAAATACATACTGTTGCATGCAGTATTCATACAATTGGGACAAACTACTTCATCATAACATTGTGCCTTGAACTTTGACCCTCTTGCTCATATATCCACCGCGCAGAGGATTGTGGGTCAGAACAGCCTTAAAAACATGCTGGCTAACATACTGCAAATTGCGACTGGAATGGATGTAGCATGACATCCTGGTATTTTTTACCATACTGCATTTGACATACGATGTATTGGGACATACTCAATCTTTTTCTGGCATACTAAATAGTATGGATAGTATTGGAACGCACAGTTAGTCTTTTCAGTACAAAATTCCTTCTTTGTGTTTGCCCGCACAGTGTTTCATTGTATTGTGTCATGGTCTTGGGTTTTTGTTTAGTCTGTTTACGGTTTTATTTTGAAAGTTACTCTCCCTGTGTGTCATTTTTCATTAGTTAATTAGTTCCTTGTGTATTTAGTCCATGTGTTTCCCTTTTTCAGTCAAGGCCTAATGAAAGAGGTGGGTGACACGTGTTGTACCCCAAAGATATGACACGTTGATGATGTGTGACATCTCCTCTTTCCCCCCTCCTTGGTTTCAGTTTCAGGTCGTCTGCTTTTGTCTTGTTCTTTGTGTTTAGTTTTCTTAGTGTTACCGTCCTGTTTTTACTTGCCAGAAACAGTTAAAGATAACCGAAAACACTCGACAAAGGCAAGAGTCTAAATACACAGAAGAAAGATCTGAATCACACTAGGAATACTCGAGAAAACAAGGCTGGAATGCTAACTAAGAAAAGACAAACTGGTACAGACAAAGGGGAGCACATGGACTAAATCCACAATGAAAGGAGGGTGATAATGAGGGACAGGTGACAGCAGGGCTGATGAGGGGATGGGTGAACACAATCAGGGTGAGGCAGACAATCACACAAGGGCAGGTAGTCAGGTGAAATTCATTTGTAGAGCACAATCTCATACAGAAGCAAGTCAAAGTGCTTTGCAGAGTAACACAAAGAGGGAGTTTTGTACTAAAAATACTGTCATTTGTAAGATGTCCACTTGATTTGTCTCAGATTGCTGAAGCCTCATATAAACTCCAGATTAATTTAAGAATCTATTTTTACACAGAAGGAAGACTGAATTTTATTCCCCCATCTCTTGGAATCACATTAAGCAGGGTACTGTTTTAAGACGGTCTTAAAATAAAACATGAATCTATCCTTTAAACTTCTGGGCGTCGGTGTCTCTCAGGGACTTGGATGATGTTTTCCTTGGGATGTTTAAAAATGGCTTATTTCTGTGTTTGTTTGTAAGACTAATTGTGGATAAGCTACGCTTTAGTTGTATTATTCCTCCAAATAATGCTAGTTTCTTTTTTCTTTTTTTTACTTTACCCCATCAATTAATGGTATGGCAGTCTACTTCGACTAAAGACCAAAGTGTTTAAATATTGTCCGAATGCATTGCAATCAAATGCTGCAAAAGCCAAAGACATTATGTGTTTGTCTATATTGGGTCTAATTTGATTTAAGTAATTTTAAAATGGCATCATCTGAAGGGCTTCTGCATATTGTTGATATTATTGAGCTTTACTGCCATCATTGTCTCATGATATTTAGACATATATGAGACATGGTGTAATCAATGAGTATAAATATTCATAAAATATTTCATAGAAATCCCACAAATTACTATTTTTTATTGAGGAATGTTTGTTTTTTATTATATCTGTAAATGTACTTTGCAACTGTATTTTTGTGCACTGGATTTCTGTGTGTTTTAGTTTTGCATTTTCAACTTTTGTTCTGCAAATGACAAAAATATACTTTTGGCTTTGAATGAATTTCCACTTATTGTCCACAAGGGGTCATCTTATTTCACAAAATTTGGATTTGGATGAGGAAAGTGCAGAGCAGGGAAGACCAGCCTTAACTATTGGTGATTAATTATCTAATGAATCTGTATGACAGACTTCAAGCTCAAGTGCTGCTGTGGAATTAGCTCTTTTTTTTCATTTTTTTTAATGCAGTTATGTGAATTAATATCAGCATGAAGAACCAAATGATCAGTATTCTGATGTTTTTGGGTTGAGTTTTTATATGTTTGCTGAATGCTTCACTAACAGAACAAAGACAGATTTTTATTTGACATTTGTTGTGATTCCTTTTAAATAAAAAAACGGTTTGATTTGTACGCTTGCTTTGCCCTACCTTTTTTTTTCTACAAAGGACATTATCATCTTTCTTTAAAAGAATGTGACTCTGTTGTTGCCACAGCTTTTTTCATGTACATTCAATCTGAAGACAGATAAAATGCCGTCCGCTGTGTGGCTATCAAGCTTTCATGTGTCCATTTATTTAGTCTTCTTCACCTCCGTTCCATCTTTTGAACGCACACACTCCCTCATTATCATGTCTGGCCCCTGTCAGGCAGCTCCCCACGCCGCCACCAAACGAGAGGAACTAGAATGGGCCACTTAAAAGCCCGGAGACCTTTATGTCTTCAAATATTTGGCACAAAAAAGGCTCATTTCCACAGCTGGTTGTCTCACAGTAACTATGCCAGAACGTTTTCTTCTGCTATATCGCTGAGGAGCATTTCAACGTAAAGCAGAGAGGAGCCCCGGTCCTCCTCTGTCGTCTCTCCTCCCTAAATGAAAAGAGGCTCTCACCGGGGTCATGTCTGGTCTGCTCCCCTGAGACCAGGCAGGCCCAGTCTGTAGGGCATGTCTGGGTCCTGCACACACACACACACACACACACACACACACACACACACAAATCATGGTTTCTATAGCAACCACAGCCAGCCATGGCTGCCTAACTTGGCCCGCTGCAGTCCACAGCTCAGACTGAGGGGGGCCCGAGGCCTCCAGCACAGATGCACATAATTAATGTGATTATATAGATATGTCAACCTTGTCACCTTTCCGTTCATCAGGCCGCTCGCTCTCACAGACCGGCCACTGGCTCAGAGAGGAACACAGCTGCACCGCTGTACATCCTTATGTAAGATGTGCAGAGCTCAAACTGTACTCATCAATCATGATATCTAACAATTACAGAAATAACATGTTACACTTAATTTTACAGGTCTGTAAATTTCATTCAATTTCATTTCATTCAAGTAACCTATTTGAAATTTCTTTGGAATTACTGACAAATTACCCCAATATTTACCTCAACATTTATCAAAAAATTACTTTAGAATAATAATGCTTTGTAATGTGTTATGATCATTGTTATAAATCATTATGAATATTTTCTTATAACTATAATTATACAGTGCTATAAGCAGATTATAATGCATTATAAGTATGTTGATAATGTATTATAGACATGAGCATCATAGAAAGAGTTACCGAAATACCTCTGCGTTACCTTTAATCGTCACGGGAAAAAAAGTACACAACATCCCAATGTTAAATTCTCAAACATCCCATAATATATAGGATGTCAGATTGTTAACATGTACCCTCCCAAATTTCTTCACTTTGTGACTGCTGATATCCTCCAGTGAAGCACGTCCCAGCGCACATAAAAAGACAGCGAGTTGGCCGTCCCTCCCGAACTTGGAGAAGCTTTTGTGGCCTTTGATTGGATGTGGAAGTCAAATGATATCACCAATAAATCACGTCAACATTCAGACAAAGAGCTTCGCTCTGGTGAAAGGTCACGTTCCTTAACTGTTGTGGCACGACTGGCATGTAAATCTGAATGTTTTGATAATGTCACAAAGAGTATAAATCTAGTTTGAATGTTTTTAGTCTGCTCTGATAAATGGAGAGGATTTGGAAGATTTCCAGAAAAAGATTAGCTCTTGTAGCCAAGTTGAGCATCCACAGACATTATTTCTTCCCAGACTATCAAGGGGCATCGGGTTCATAGTAATTATCAGTGATTAAAGAATGATCTTCTCAGGAGGTTGGGGGGTCAGAGGTCAGGACCCAGCACAGCGGCGAGACACTCCATTGTCATGCATGATGTCTTTTGTCAATTGGAGCACCGACTTTTAAAAGGAAATGTTTTATCGGCCGTATCTCCCACGCTCCTCGGAGGGAACGCAGAATGAAGTGGGAACATCAGGCTGACATGAGACTGAAAATAATAAATGTTTTATTATTGAGCCACACAAACAAAACGTTCAGCCAAAAGTTTGCACACCATGCATTCAGAAAATCTCAAAAAGCAACATTTCCATATCAAGTTCACAGTATAATGATTTCAGAGCATTCAAGTCAAATACACTATCTAAAAAAAAAAAAAAAAAAAAACACACTAAAAATCATAAATTGCCACAAGCAGAATACAGAAATGTACAGAATTACTGTATCATTTCCAAATAACAAAAGTTATTTGAGGCAATGTATCATAAATAAATAAATAAAAATCCACTGACGCACTACTGGTTCAACGTAGGCCTTTGATTAATCTTACATTTACGTGACTAACTGGTAATAAAAACAGCAAAATAACTAAAAGCTAATTAAGAAACTGCAACGAAAAATGTTGCCAGTGAGTAGTGTTTGAAAATAAAAACAGAAATGGGTTTGGATTGTTAATTTAATCTATTAACAGATTCTATTAATTCTAAATACGTATGATGAGGGAGAAAGGAGATTTTGAAATTGACTCAAAATCCCTGAGCTCCCAGGCACTTAGGAATACTGAAGGAAACGCTTGAGATAAAAGCAACAGCTCTTCAGCTCTTGGCCGATACACAGCCAAACAACCTCAGCTGCGTTTAAATCAACAGGAAGGATCTGAGCTTTACTACACATTTGCAATCAAACGTTACAGCAGAAAAAAAGATAACAAAAAAAAAGATAACAAAAAAAAAAAAAAAAATCATTTAGCACTCTTGAATCGGTTCCTCAAGAGGGACAAATAGTCCCCCGCAAAAATAAAACATCACATCTACACTGGAAGTAAGTACTAATACTTACCCTGGTACCAATTAAACATCTTAAATGCAGCATTTATAATGTTCTATTAAGAACAATTCAGGTAACACTGGCATAGATACGTCTGAAAAGTTGCAGCTGAAATAGCTGGAAGATGAACGGGGGTCTGTATCATGAAGCAAGATTAAATGGGTTGGCTGGGTGTCTTTGGGCTTGTTTTACGGTATCACGAAGCTGATTCAGCTCACTTTTAACCAAGGCAGATCACCATGGTAACCTATGCTGCACAGTTAACCTGCCCCGGTGAAGGTAAAATTCAGAGAATCAGATCATAATAACATATCATAATCATTTGTTCACAATAGAGTGCTCCAGGGATGACGTATTTATGTAGGCCAACCAGGCCTCGCTCTCGGTTCCCTCAACTAAAAGCCAATGGGACTTTTCCATTGGGTTTCGGATTATTGCAGAAATAAACTCTGTGGCAAACAAACGTTTATGATACCTACACGTTTTGTTCAGCAAAATAATCTCCACACAGGAACACCACTTTTATGATTTTTGAAGAAATGCAATCACCAGAAGTAAAAAGCTACCGTTGCATCCCCCTGAAGGGGTTTATTTCACAAGAATGACCTGCTCGCTGTATATTATCCCTCATATTACACGGCTATTTACTTAAGAAATCAATAATTTTACACAAAAACCGGCCGCCGGAGTCCGAGATCAGAACTGCGTCCATAGCAACGGTCTGTTATAAAGAAACAACAAACCGTAAAATGAGGTGATTGACCAATCAGAAGAGCTGTATTAAACAGTGTTTAATAAGGCTTCTTTTTGGTAACAGTTCAGGCAGAGAGCGGTACTGCAGCACGGTAGACGGCGAGAGGCTTTCATTAACAAAAACCCACAAAATGATAATAAATTCAGATGAAGTTCTGCGAGAAGTTGATGGGGGGGGGAAAGTGAGGGAAATTTGATCGGTAATTAGAGCAGTGCTGTTATTTTCATTGATCTTTTTAACAGAGTTCTGCTGACACAGACACCAGCCAAGAGCGGGACTGTGGTTCATCACCTGCTTTAATCTTCTTTTCAACTAATGTTACAGTTTATTTTTTGACCGCCTTTTGAGGATGGCTCCTCTAAATGCTGTCCTCAAGCAGAGCGCTGCACACACACACACATGCTGCCCAGCTGTCGCACATCTACCCAACTCATAGGATATGGCCTACTACTATACTGGTTGTTAAAGTTGTTAAAGTACTGTTGTTAAAGTACTGGCACTAATAAAATGGAGTATTGTTGGAGTACCATTTTTAACGGCAGGGTACTGCGATACCTTTTTAGTATTGGTATTCCGTGCAACACTAATTGACAATGACAGAAAACAGCAACAAAATGTCTAGAAAAATGTCTTTTCTAGACTTCTGAACATATTTAAAAAAAAAAAAAGGTATAATTCTTATACTGATTTATAGTCATACTTGGAACATTTGGAAATGATTCCTCCTACTTCTAAAGCTTCTTATCCTATTCTACTTGTGTGATTATACTGAATTACTACCACAATAACCTAATTTCCCAGTGGGTATCTCTGTGTCATATTAAGTAATCCTCTCATGGTTCTTTTGATGTTGCATGTAATTAAAAACTCTGCCTCTTTGACGTGAACGCACCCGTAGCTGGATCAGTAAACCCAGAGTTAACGGAGCCAGTTGATAACCAGCTTTATTATAACGGTTATCAAAGATTGTTTATGTTTAGGTAACCCAAAAGAGAGCCAGACTAAGTTGAATTTGCTTTGTGATATAGACCTCAGTTCTCTCTGTACATTTGTGTTATTGATACCAGTAGCCTGCTGGTTACAAAAAGCCATAAGGGCAACAAGGTGGCCCATATTGCAACAGACGGTGTCCATCACCTGTCTCCTCTCAACAAACCTCGATCAGAACTTCTGT
Source organism: Sebastiscus albofasciatus (assembly GCA_916701655.1). Taxonomy (NCBI): domain Eukaryota; kingdom Metazoa; phylum Chordata; class Actinopteri; order Perciformes; family Sebastidae; genus Sebastiscus; species Sebastiscus albofasciatus. The sequence continues at coordinate 14,888 of CAKAOI010028775.1, read as the reverse complement.
TACAGCCACAAACAAGGTGCTTTCTGTCTGTAGCTGTGTTTTAATGAAATGTCCCCTTAGCTGTTGTTGTGCTGTTGCAAAAGGATACCTGCAGACAGCAGGGCGCTAGGGGCTGCATTCAGGTACAACAGTATGGCACTCCGTTTCCCTCGATTAGTTCTGCATAAGGTACTGGTGGAAGTAGATGCCAAACAGAGAGCTGATGACCTGGCAGGCAGCCACCCACCACGTCAGGAAGGCGAAGAAGCCACGGAAGAAAAGCGGAGTTAGGACGGACCGCAGCGCTGTGAAGGCCTCTGACAGGCGCGCTACTGTGGCCTGGATGTCCTCCTCCATATCCTCCATCCCCTCTTCATCTTCATCGAGACCACCGGGCAGCACAGGGGCTGCTGTGGGCATCACAAGCGCTGGTGTCACGCCAGGGGTCTGTTCTCTACCGGTGCTCCAGGAGAAGTCCCCTGCAAGATGCGTAGAGATCAGTCAATATTTCGATTTTCAACTTGGGAGGAAAAAGTAGGAAAGTAGGCGCTCGAAAGAAACTATTTCTTGCTATGCTTCACTGACACTAAAACTTGACATTTACTGTGGTGGATGTTTCTAATATTTAACTCCACTGTAGCTGCAAATGTCTCAATGTGACATTACAGGAACAGTTTGACATCTTGGGAAATATGCTTTACCACTCTCATATCGGTCCTGTAACTGTATGGCCGCAGCTAGCAGCTTGTTAGCTATCAAGGTTAGAAACTCTATGCGTCGGTAACATAATCTAGCAGCACCTCTAAAGCTCATTAATTAACTAAAACTGAAGTGTAATTACAGGAGGTTATGTGCTGGACTAGTTTTGGTGGGTAGCATTAGTCATTCCCCCTCTTTCACACTTAATGCTAAGCTAGCTGGCTCCTGGACAGATTGTAGCTTCATATTTAACAGAAAGATATTGTGGTATTGATTTTCTCACCTAACTCTCCACAAGAGAGCGAATAAACATATTTCCCAAAAGGTCAAACTATTCCCATAAATCAATTTCTATTTTATTTGATTTATTTATTTAGAACATGTAACAAAATAAATAAACTGAACGGTAAACATTTAACCAACTTACTATACAAATTCTCAAACAATATAAATAAATACTACATGTCCAAAAAGGAGTAAGAAGAACTATACACCTACTGTATATATATGATCCTACCCCTTCTCCATAACTCAAACAATTAACTTAATATGTATCATAAATACAACTCATAAACAACTACATTAATGCTATTATGTTCAACCCAAATATCCATCCACAATTAAAGGTTCTCTATACGATATCCAGAGCATTTATATAGCATCAAACAGCTATTTGCTATGTAAAGATCTAGAGGAGTAATGTCTACCTGAGCAGAGAATGAAGTCGCTCTGTGTGTGTGTTGTAATCCGTTTCTCCTTGCTTTGTTAACATAGCCGGGCCGGCCGTGCATGCCTTTTAGTTCATGTTTGTGCATGTGAGTGTGCACTACTGGCCGGCTCACAGCTGCCGCTCTGCACTGCGCTCATACGGCAGTTACAGCTGATAACGCCATCCCGACCGACGGTGTCGTTGCAGAAGCATAGCACCCACCGTCCAGTTCCCTCCCAAGCTAACACGGTTAGCTCTGTCAGCACTGTTGCCCTTACTTGCACTGTTAGCACCGTTAGCTGCGAGCCACCGGCTCAGTCGTCAGTATGTTGAGAGCCGTGCAGAGGCAATAAAAATGCTCCCAATCTCACATTTAGCATCTTTATCTTAAACAATTACCTCTCGTTCATCCTACTAATCCTTCCTCATACCTCGTAAATATTTATTTGTACATCTTCTTGAACTGATTTATATATTTGGACTTATATCCAAAATTCACCCTACAAATTGAAATACATACTTGAATTGTTGAGAGAAAGCACAAACACATATAGATTAAGTGTGGCTTCTTCCTCAAATGCAGTGTTTGTTATGGTGATGGTATTTTACTTACCTAGGGCCTTGAGTGCCAGTGTGGAGAAGAGGATGAGAAAAACAGGGACCAGATACTGGAGAGTAATTACAGTCAGGTAGCAAAAGATACGAGTGACCTGAAAAACACATTTATTCTCAGTTAATAGTTTATAGTTGAGGAGTTTTCACATCTCCACTGGCCAGTTAACCTTCTCTTTATGTAAAAACTTCTGAATTCAAAAGGTTCTGAGCTAAAGTTCAACCCTTCATTGTTCAAATATCTGACCTTCCTCTGAATGTCAATAGCAGCGATACGTCCGGCCTCCTTCTTCATCTGCTCCACCCACTTCTGAGCCAGATTGAGGTAGGCCTGCAGGTGGTAACGTGTCAGTGCGAGCCGCAGCACACACGACCCCACGATGATCCACAGGCGCATGCTGTCAAATGATTCACTGGAAACTCTGCAAGCGAGAGATTACGAGAGGATCAGAAAAAGTCAAATGTACCATTTGGAGGACATCTTGCATTAGTGGGTATTGTTTTGGTTTTGAGACTTGAGAGATTAGTTGGAGTGGATAAAATAGACAAATATGTCTGCGCACTCACATTGTGACAGAGGTCTTCCCCATAGGTGCATTGGCCAGGAAGTCCCTTGCGATAGGTTTTATCCATAGAACCAACACAATGACTGGAGACAGGAAACTCAAGTGCAGCAGAATCCTGCAGGGAACATTAAATACCTCTAAGAAAGCAAAATACTGCTAATTCAATGTTTTTAATAAAGCACTGAGTACATTGTTTGTTGCAGCGTTAAATGCATCAGTTCTTACTGGATGAGTGGTCGGTCTGAGTTCATCTGTACAGCATCTAGATGAGTCTGAGCCAGTCGCAGGCCGGGGAAGGCCAGGAGAGCACCAATGTAAGCACAGAGAGCAGCCAGACCGAGCTTCACTGTCAGCTTGGTCACTGGGATTCTGAAAGGAGTCAAAATCAACAACCAAATGTTATGCTTTGTCTAGCACAGATATTTGTCAAGTTAAGTTTGTTACTGGCTCTTGTATAGAACTAAACCAAGGTTCTTAAAGGAATATTTCACCCTCAAAATGACTATTTGTATATCAATTACTCAGCGTGGGTTACCTTGAATTCTAGAGGAAAACCTTTTCCTCGCATGCCTCCACGGTGAACAGAAATAAAAAAAATGGAGAAAAGTCTTAATGAATTAAAGTAAACGGGGGCTGCATTTAACAAGGGCAAAACTATATCAAAACATCTGTTTACAAACTCTCACACAAATCATGCAGTATAATCCAAGTCTCATTTATCCAGTCGTATGCTCACTACTCCCATGCATCTTTGCTAAAACCTTACTATTTATAACACTTTGGACTCAAATGGACAAGTCGCGTGCCTGCTAAAGCATGAGACTGTTTATGCAGAAGTGTTTAAAATGGTAACGTATTAGGGAAGATGCATGGAAGTAGTGAGCATATGAGTGGATAAATGAGACTTAGATTATACTGCACAAGTTGTGTGAGAGTTTGTAAACGGATGTTTCGAGAACTGGAATTTTCTCAGTTTTGGGATTCTTCGTTCAAAGTAGAAGCATGCGAGAAAAACAAAGTTTTCTTTACGAATTCAAGGTAACACATGGTGAGTAATTGACATACCAACGGTCATTTTCGGGTTGTAGTATTCCTCTAATGCATGATGCAATGCCAATCAATATTAAATTATCACAACAAAGTATTATTTCAGTTATAAGTTGTCTTTGCAGGAACAGATACTTACGACCAGTCAGCGTAGCCCTGCTGTTTGACAAAGACTTCCAAATTGTCAAAAAGGCTGGAAAAGCCCGACTCCAGGCCGAACTCCAGGTAGTCCTCTCTGACCACCAGCACCAGCATGGCCACAAGTAGAGACAGGAAGCCAAAGGCAAGGCACACCGAGCGCTCGCCGCCCTCTTCAGAGCGGAAGTAGTGGCTCATCAGAGTGTGCAGGGTCTTTCTGAGGGTTGTGGGTTAAATTCAAACAAACGAGGAAAAAGGAGCATTCACCCAGTCCAAGACACCCCGTATATTAGGCCACTATATATTTAGTTTATCGACTAGTTTTAAAATATCAAAAGTGTTTTTAGTTTAACTTTTTACTACTAGCATACATCCTGATAAGATGTTGCAATTTTGCAAATGTGACTTGATGCTTATGTTTGTTAATTGTTCATGCAAAAGGTTCAGAGACTGCAGCTGTAGAAGAAGATGATTATGTATTATAGTATCAATCCGTATTGATGTTTACAGATTTCTCTGTCATGACAAACAGACTTTAAAAGTTGAAGGATACAAACTGAAGAGAACAGTCAAGACACACCAGATGGCTCCGAGATTGACCTCTTTGCTGGCATCCACAACACTGCAGTAACACTCCGTGAACATGAAGACACCCGTTGCATAGACTGCAAAATCTATCAGCCACTGGTACTCCAGGAAGAAACGCAGCACTGAAAGAAGAAACAAGACAAAAACAAAACATTAGTTTAAGTTTATTTTGTGCTCCACCTGTTAATTAAAAATATGATCCATACATCGTTTTGAGGCACGGACTATAAAAAAATGTAAATAATGTAAATTGTGGGTCAATAGCTGAGCTTGAGCAACGTTTGTACTTGCACAATGTCACTGTGATATAGATAAAGGAGTGTTTATTTTACCAAGAGCGTCAATGGCGTTGACTGGCGCTTTCTCCAGGTGAAGGTCGATGTCTTTGGGCACAGTGAGAGGCTTGCTCTCCCCATTCTGTCTCCTAGAAAAATCAAACAAAGAAGACAGGACTATTTAAAAAAAGAAAACAAACAAAAATACCTGCTGTTATTGAGTTTTACAAGAAGAGAAACTGAGAGAGGCAAAGACCAGCCTGTCCGGAGTAGCATGTAAGTAATGGACAGCATTTTCAACAAAAAGTAAAACTCTGTAGTGTTATTCAGAGAGTGTATAAATCTGAAAATTAGATGTTTCTCAAGGCAATTTCTTCCTCTAGGCAGCATTGGTTTGTTGTGACCCCTATGTGACCCTCCCCCAACTCCCACCTGTCTCTTCTGGTCTGTTTGGGCATCTGCTTCCCGGCCAGAGCACACAGCTCTCCTTCTGACGGGTGTTTGAACCGGAACAAACTGAAAGGAACAACAGGTACATGTTGTTGTGTACAAAGCACAGCACATTAAGATAAGATGAACCTGAAATTCAGGTGTCAAAGCAGCAAAGCGCAGATACAGAGGTACAGGTGTACAAAAATATTATAAAACAATTAATAGAAATACAGAATATACATAGTGAATGGACATAGTGAATGGACATAGCGTGTACAGTACGTCAATAAAAAAATTGAGTGTACAATAAATAGATGTAATATGTGCAGTCTATAAAATGGTATATGGGATGTAGTGTAAAGTAAGTTTCAAGTGCACCAGTGGTTAGGAGAGGTGGTTGCAGGTAGATGCAGATAGTCCATGTGTTATGTGTATGATGTATAGCCTTGATTGTAAAGGGTGATAATTACCTGCCATTGCAGATGAGCCAGCGTGCAAATGAGCAATGTGGAGCCATCCTCTGCATAATGCTAGCAGCCAGCAAGCTGACCACCAGCTGAACTCCCATCAGCGCCTGTCATGTCAGAGCAAAAACACACACACACATTTTTAAGTACAAGCTCTCCAAAACTCCCATCTTTTGGACATGGACAGTCAATGTGTTTTGTCAGTAAGCATGAGAGACAGTATGAGTGTCTTGTCTACAACTGCTTCAGTCAGTCAAGACAGTATTTAATGCTGACTCAGCATACAAGACCCAAGAGAGGTTCAAGAACAGATAGTTTGTGCTACACCAAAGACTAAGTTAGTCCACACATGATCACAGGCTGCGGTTAGCCAGGTAACGTTAGAAGTTAAGTTTTATTTATTTATTTGCACATATATAAAACTGCACAAAATCCAGTCAATGAAAAAAAAACAAGGCTTATACAAAGGACCTCCCCCCAAATCCCAGGAGAAAAAAAACAACAAAAAAGGAAGAAAGATCTAAAGTAACATAATTTTAAAAATATAACAAAAGTTAAACAACAAGAGATACACAAAATGTGCAGAAAAACCTAACCAAACAGTGGAAAACAATCCAATAAAACAATGAAATACATACAAAAAACAGTACAGAAGAAAAAAAAAATCTAAACATATCAAAAGATAATTAGACCTCATAAATTAAATGTGAATTTCCTTTTAAGATGTTCTAAGGATAATGAGCTCTTGATAACATGTGTTTAAGTTAGTTTGCTTAACAGCTAACTAACAGTAACAAGACATTTAAGTTCAGCAACCTCAAACACAGGCTATGTTGAAAGCTCCTGCAAAATGAATGAAAGATAGCAAATGTCTACGGTGCTAAATTTAGCTAAACTTCACCACCTGTCAGTCAGTGCTGCTAACCTTAGCCAGCTGGCTAGCTAGTTAGCATTAGCACACTTAGCTCTCATTGGAACCAAAATACAAAGAAAATTAGCTCGCTGGTGATTTTTACAGCCGGTTGTTAAGACTAGTAACTCCCTCCCAGTGTAACTGGTGTGTGAATTAACTCACCATCTCTTTTCTTGAGAGAAAGACGCGGTTAAAACCAGATTAGCTGCTCGGAGCTGCTTCACATGCAGGAAAGTCTTAACAGCTGAAGACACTTCTTCTTCTTCTTCTTCTTCTTCTTCTTCTTCTTCTTCGTCTTCTTCTTCTTCGTCTTCTTCTTTGGTGTTTATTGGCAAACCAGCTTATAGGTTCATTACCGCCACCAACTGGACTGGAGTGTGGAGCATTATTATAATAAAATAATAATAATAAAATAAATAAAAAACAATAAAATACAAATTATTATATATAATAATATATATTCTATATAATAATAATAATAATTATTATTATTATTATTATTAAATTCTCTCCATTATTCCTGTTGCCCTTAAGTAATTAATTAGAAGATTGTGTACTTTCTTAGATGTCTTTCCTAGCAGATTCCCCGTTGTAATATCTCCGTCATCTACTCCTGATAGCAATTCCCTTCTTTCTTTGTCATATTTTATTTTATTTTTATTTATTTTTTTTATTATTGCCTTTATTTCACAAACTGGTCATACAGGTTCAATTACAAAGACATGCATGTGCAAAACTGTAAATGGAACAACAAGACAAAATAACAGATGCCAGGGGATAAACAGCTTACAAGTACAAAGCCAGGGAAAATAAACATTTAGGTAAATATATTGAAGGAGGTGCATAAAGTTACCGTACTTAATAGTTTTTTTTGTTTTCGGAGGAGAGAATCAATTTAATGTATTGTTTGGTTTCATGTTCAAAATTTAGGCCTGTTTTGATAATAACGAGGTGAGATAAAAGGCTAAACTACGCAGTAGCCAGTGAAGCAGTCAGATGTAGCAACACCGACATCTGTTATCAGGTTGTTAATAATAATAATAATAATAATAATAATAATAATAATAAATAATAATAAATAATAATAAATAATAATAATATTTCTGCTAGGTATCTCAAAGTGATTTAATGCTGTGTTTGAAAGTTATTGCTCAAAATAAAAACAATATTTAAATGCAGGACAATTACTGAGTATTTTTTCATTGCTGTATACTTTACTGTTTACTAGCCTACTAGTAACACCCTTGTGCCTGTCGTGCTTTGTATTGACAGTATTAAATATGTTGCTCTGTTGTAGGCTACCTGTTTTTTGTAGGCTATTGCAAATCAAGCTGCACAGTGAAAGTACTTTGGACGTGCTAAAGTCTCTCTAAACAGTCGTCTTACTGTAAAGCAGCCATTTTTAAGATGGGCGAAGAAAGGAGTTGATACAAAATTATGGATGTTATCTAGGTGCAGGTGGGTTCTTTTTCCATTTTTCGAGGAATGCAAGCAGTACTCAGGGCAGGAAAAAAACCCATCAAATTCTTATGCACTTTTTTGAGAAAAAAGATTTTTTAAGCTATACTTTTGTTTATGGTCAATATTCCCCAAAAAGGATGCAAGAATTGACCATTATTTAAACATAAGGCAATAAAAGACAGTAGTATCCTTGTGCTGTCTGTATAGGTGCATATGCAATATTTATCTTAAAGTATGAGGCCTCTATTAATGAAACCACATGTGATTTAATTGGCATTAGTGTGCTGCAATGAGCATATGATTTCAAAATTTTGAAAAGAAAAAAGGAATATACACACACATTTAAACCAAAGAGGGTAGGTGTAGAATAAAGAAATAAATAGCTCTCACACTGCAGGGCTTTGATGTCCATTTAGGCCTATTTATTACACCTGGGTGACATTTCAAGCACAGCTGCTCTTCATTAGACTAAAGTGAAGAGCAGCTGTGTTCGAAGTGCCGCCTAGGTGCAATAGATAAGTGGACATTGGAGCCCTGCAGTGTGCGAGCTATTTATTTGTTTATTCCATATTTTTTGTGGAAAGCCCATAACCTGTTTCATAATAATGTTTATTTTATATATAAATGCAGGAAACAACATTCAGATAGACTATAACTCAATGTGCCCCCTCCATCTGTGGAACCAAACATACGCCCTTGAGTTTAACCACTGTATTGTTAATGAACACAAGCTATTCTCAGTCTCAATATTATTTTATTTCCAAAGTTCATGAGTGCATCATTAGGCTACAGAAGCCATGAAGCCACAGTGCTTTCAGTGGCTCATATATGACACAAAAAATATTGTTATGATGTGTAAAATATAATTAAAAATACATTGTTTTTCTATATCACTGTTGGACATACAACGTTTTTCTGAAAAACACTGAGCAGACAAGTGAACAAGTTAAGACATTATGTCTTCCACATAAATAAAACATCAAAAATAAAGTATATGTAGCCTATTAATGTATCCAGCAGAGCATTTTTAATTTCACCAACATGCTCCCACTCCTCATCTCTAATTAAAATGTAAAATGTTATCCGTCTTAGTTCCTTGTTCTTCCTCAATACCCCTGAACACCTCTGTGAGATCCTCCTAATGATAATCTCCATGTTTCATGCTTCCACCATCATGTATCTTAACATTTCATTGGATGGAAACAAACATTATGCAAATGGCGAAGCTTAAAGTCTCAGATATGCTCCTCTTCCTCTCTACTTTGGCATTAAAACACACAGACACCAGGGAGGGGGGGGATTTTGATGTAATCATAAACTGAAGTTTTTTTTTTTTTTTTTCCATTTAGATGGATAAAAATAAGGAAATACTTTATAATACTGACTTCGTTATCTTCAAACCTGTAGACAAAAGTTTATATCTTTGTAATTTGTGTCTGTATTATGTTGTGTGACCTCTGAGCCTCAGATTATTATAAACCATGAGGTGTTTGGGGACGACATAGCCCTGGGTGCATTGATGCATCCTCCGTGTGTGGTATGCTTGGTCACTCAGGATCACACACACAATCACACACACACACACACACACACACACACACACACACACACACACACACACACTGGCCTGTACATGCATTATAATGTCAGCTCATCCTCTGTAAAGCGGAGGCCCGTGTGCCTCCAACAGAGTGTTTCCAGCCGCACGCCCTCCGAAAGCTCTTTTACCAAAAGCCATTCACCACATTCAAATCTGTGTTTAGCATGTGCGTTCATGTTATTTGGGTGGTCTGCAGAAGTTGATTGAATTCCCACTTTCTTGCTAATTGGTGGCACCCCTTCTGCTGAAGATGTGTCTGATCCTTTGCCCCCTGAATTTGCGCACAAGAGCATGACATTTCAATGAGAGCTGTGAGTTTGATCAAATGGAGCTTTGTGCGATGGAGCAACAGCCTCTCCGGTGGGCATGTATTTATGCACCAGCGGGCAGGCATCTGTAAACATAAATCACATAAAATTAGTTGTTCAGCTCAATATCAAACTCTGTGTGGTTGTTTGATCCTCATAACTCCAGCCTTTACCCTGAGGCAATTAATTTGTGACATTGTGAGCGAGTGGGGAATGGAGCGATCACGTTTTAATTAGGATTTCATTTTTGCATATTATCTTTATATAAATAAAGGTGCTTGTTTTTCCATCTCTTGCCGCTGCTGGAGATAAAACACAGTATGTATGGACTGATGTGACAAAACAGTGCATTTGACAATGATATGACCTTTTTACATGCACATAGTGCAACATAAAGCCAAGTCAAGTGAATTTGATTTGTATAGCCCAAATCACAAATTTGCCTCGGAGGGCTTTACAACCTGTACAGGATGCGACACCCTCTGTCCTTTACAGTACGACCCTCTCATTGGATGAGGAAAAACTTAAACCAAAAAAAACTTTTTAACAGGGAAAAAATGGAAGAAACCTCAGGAAGAGCAACAGAGGAGGGATCCCTCTTCCAGGACGGACAGACGTGCAATAGATGTCGTGTGTACAGAGTAACATCATAATGAAAATACAACATAGACAATCAATATGATAAAAAAAAGATACATATAATGTGAAACACCTATGAGGAGATGGATCCAGGAGATGTCAAGCAGCTTCCAGGTTTGTTTCTCCAAACAGATAGAGGCTGAGCAACACGACCTCCTCTCCACCATGGAACCTAGAGAGAGGACCAGATTTTTGTTTTTAGTTCACAGTTGCTTTGGTAATGTAAACGTATGTTTCCCATGCCAATAAGCCCCTTTGGACTAAAGAGATGTGTGTTGTTTCATTCATTGCCATAACATCATCTAGCATGTACCTTTTTAATGCCAACATTTGCCATAGATCACAAGCAGCAAAAAATACACAGAAATAAGTTACAGGGTCGGTAATGTTGAGAAACCGGCAAGAGTATGCTAGACTTTAAAAATCATACAACTAAAGACATAGGGCTGTGTGGGATTCTTTGTGGAGAAACTCAGTTTGAAAGTTCTGTCCATTAAATTAACCAATCGATTAGTCGACAAAGGGCTCAGCCCTGTGTTGCCAACTCTTTTCCAATCAATGTAGCAAGCAGCACTAACATTAGCATCAGGAGTTGCTAAAACTAGAGGGAAAGTCACCAAGTCGGCAACACTGACAGTCCGTCCTTTCAGGCCTCCCTCCAAAGCCACTCGCCCACAAATATCATTATGCACATCAACAACGAACATGGCTATTGTTAGTACTCACAGCTATCAAGCTAGCAGCTTCTGGAAGACTCTGGTAGAGTGTGCGCGGGTAGACAGGCAGGTAGGTAGTTAGCTCGTCCAATCATTTCATTCAGCTCGAATGCAATGATTGGACGAGTTTATTACAGTCCTGCGGCAGCCACAGATAACGGATTTCTATGCCTCCGTGCTGGCGACAGCCGTGGCTGGAGGCATTATGTTATGGGCTGTGTCCGTGTTCAAATTTGGAACAAACATCCACTTGGACTCGGAGTGATGAACTGATTCAAGTTTGGTGGTCAAAGGTCACTGTGACCTCACGTCTGTCCCATTCTCCTGATATCTCAGGAACACCTCGAGCGAATTTCTTCGGATTTGGCACAAACATCCACTTGGACTCAAGGATGACCTGGTTAGATTTTAGTGGTCAAAGGTCACTGTGACCTCACAAAACACATTTTTGGCCAAGAATTCATACGCTAATTATGACTATTTCACACAAATGTCTAACAGGATAAACTGATGAAGTGATGATATTTTGGACAGACATAGACGTAAACTACAACTTGACTGGCTGGCGGAGGCATACAACTGCGAGACGGAAATTCTAGTTTTCTTTTTTTATTGTCAGAGCATTTGATTTATTGACTGCTGTCGGGATGTAATGATAATTTCAACAAATATAGCAAAAAAATGTTTTTGAAGAGCACTAACAACCCTAGCTTTAAACATTCTGTACATTTGTCTCCGACATCAAACTGTCAGTCACTCTGTGAGAAGAAATGTCTCTGTCTGGGTGGAAAAACACTTCCATAATCATCATCTTTGACACAAATGCTAATCCCTCTGCCATGTTAGCCATCTGTGGCTGAAGTGGCGGGGCAGAAATTACTGAGGAAAATGGACACAAATAAAATGCTAATTCACCACGGGCTACAAGTGGCTCCCCTCCCTCCGCTCAGCTCGGGGGGCCTCTCGGTTCCCACACCACTTCCCTGTGTCTCTCCCAGGGTGCTGCTGGGATACCGGCGGCTGCTTCGGAGCCCGCAGCAGGGATGCGGCCCTCCCATTGGCTCGTCTTTGTTTGCCCCCATGCATGGTATTCATCGGCTGATTTGAATATATGCAAATGTTGCAATGGTGCCCCGTCAAAGGAAACTCCCACCACCAACACCACCACAGTGTTTTTTACCCTTCATTTTCCCCGCTCTTTTGCTTTTTGTCTCTCTCCTAACTGCTGCAGTGTGGGGTGATAGCTGTGGGAACCAGCTACGGAGGGACAGATCTGCTTTGTCACAGGGATTTATTTAGCAGTGAGACTCATGACTGTTAATTACATAGGCATACTGTATATCATAAGGAAGAGAGTCTGTAAAGGTGATTCACTGTAATCCTTCAACCTGATCACTCGTTAATGTCTGTGCTGTATACGATGGTGTAGTGGATGGTATACGGGGTATATACACCTCTTTTTTCTGGAGGTTTACAGTATAGGATACCCACCTATCAGCCAAATAGCCATTGGAATATATAGGAGAGTATACCCACTTCCTCCTTGGTAACCTATCCACCTCATCAATGAGGATACACCACTGGCTGTATGCAATCAAACCAAATATCACGGTTTTGAGAGTCAGATATGATGGTGCCAGACAGAGTGTGTGTCATGTGGAAAGCAAACACATTACATGTCTTGCTGATTACAATAATAACTTTGCACATTTTGTATATGTTGTTAGTTCAAACTTGCAGTCCAAGTTTCTACTAAAACTAGAATTACCGCCTCCCGGTTGTATGCCTCCACCAGCTGAAGTTTACATCCATGTCTGTCCAAAATGTCATCACTTCATCATTTTATCCTGCTAGACATTTGTGTGAAATTGTCATTATTAGAATATGAATTCTTGAGTTATGGCCAAAAAACGTGTTTTGTGAGGTCACAGTGACCTTGACCTTTGACAACCAATATCAAATCAGTTCATCCTTGAGTCCAAGTGGACTTTTGTGCCGATTTTGAAGAAATTCGTACCTGAGATATCACGTTCACAAGAATGGACCGGGTGTACGTACGTAATGGCAATAAAAAAATAATAAAAAGACTAGAACCACAGTGTTTAAGTCTCAGTTTTGTATCACTTAAAGGCAAAATAAGATGTAGCTTAGTTCCATATAAGTATTTCTTTTAGACTTTATACCATTAACAATGACTCCGTTTGTGAATGTGACAATGAGCCAACATGCACAATACCAGGACTCATCTTAAGCAACCAAATGCAGTTCAACCATTATTCATTTGATAATTTCCACCTGTGCTTACTATGACGTGTTAAAATGTTTTCAGTGAAATGGCCTGTTTAAAAAATAAGTCATCCCACAACAAGACCGTTTAAAAAAACACACATTTCTGGAGCTATTAGTTTTTAGATTTAAAAAGCAATCTTGTGTGGTGTCACAGCTGCAGATACAGTCCTTCCTCTGCAATGGTCTATACATCACAGTACAACTGGGCATTAGGATGGATACACACGGATCATACATCATGCATACATGCTTCATATCTGCATATTCACTCACTGCATCTGGCTCGTCTGTTTTCCGGGTCCAGATTCAAACAGAAGAGAATTAGCTGAGCCTGACTCTGCTGCCATGTGTTTACAGTGTAAGCCGTCACTTTGGCTCGTCCTCACACACATTCTGGATTTGGACGATATGAATCGTTGCACACTTTTATACTGTAATTACACTAATGTATGCTGCTAATTCTATATAATTCTATTGTTTGTTGCATAGATGATCCCATGGATGATCCAGCATGCACAGATGGGCGATGTACATGCACACACAAAGACATACACACAAGTGTCATTTGGCACATAAGGAATTGCAATAGGCTTTATTTTACACTATAGCTTCTGTTACCTCTCTGTGTCAAATGAAAATATGTTTGCACAAATGTTCATTTACACTAAATGAACAAAATATTAGACATCTCTCCCTTTACACAAACACTGATTTATCTTTAAATTTATTTATTCCTTCCTTTGTGATGGATGTATATTTTTTTATTTATTTAAAATCTCACCTCATCATCCTCATGCTTCATGAAAAGAAGAAGCTCCTCATGTTTTGTCAATGCAGTCAGAGAGGAGTTTAACAGGATGCAAATGCAAGTGTTCATCTATATAAAGTGAATTTAGAGTTTTCAAAAACACTTTTTCAATGAGGTTTCAAGGTTCAAGGTTCTTTATTTGTCATTTGTCAATTCAAGCAAAGCAGTCGTTTGCGATGAAAATCTTTAGTCTCAGGTTCCTTCATCAATGCTCATAAAATATGTATAAATGAAAGGGGAAATCACACAAGTAAAAGTAAACGCTAAATGATAATCTAAGGCATAAAATAGTGCAGTTCAAATAAATATAAACATAAGTAAATATATGATAGTAATGTAAATGTAAATCTGGAAGTTTGTAATTTTGTGGAAGACAGTATTTCAGATGGGAAAACTGAATGAAAACAGAATGTAGCATATAAATGCATGATGAGAAGTAATATATGTACACAGAGGTGTAAATTTAATATGTATAGAGAAGTAGTAAATACTAAATTCAAGTAAAAAATACTGGATATAGATAATTATAATTATTTTTATTAAAATAACAAAAAATGCCTATATTAATGTATTTATTAACAGCCAAATCTGTTTTTACTCCACATATTGTCATTTTTAAAGCACAAGTGTGTATAACTTTGT
>CAKAOI010028772.1:0-23975 GCA_916701655.1 Sebastiscus albofasciatus | reverse complement strand
TAATGATACTCTGAGGAATCCTCAGTGTGTTTTCTGGAACTTCAGCCTCTTTGATGGTCTTGGGGGATGGGACGGCGAGGGCTGCGAGTTGGTACGCCACACAAACCAAACCGTCACCTGCAACTGCAACCACCTGACCTCGTTCTCTATCCTCATGTCACCCTCCGTTCCAAATGATCCTTTGTTGGATTTCATAACCTACATTGGAGTTGGCATATCTATGGGTTCCTTGGTCCTATGTCTCATAATTGAAGCTGTCATATGGAGAAAAATAAGGAAGAATAACACATCTTACTTGCGTCATGTTTCCATCGTTAACATCGCCGTGTCTCTCCTGATTGCTAACATTTGGTTTATAATTGGGGCAGCCATTTCAGATGCAAATAAGAAAAATGTAGCCGCATGCAATGCGGCTACATTTTTTAGCCATTTTTTCTACCTAGCCCTGTTCTTCTGGATGTTGGCCTCGGCTCTGTTGTTGCTCTACCGCACAGTCAGTGTCTTTGATGGGGGATTGTCCAAAAAATCTCTACTGGCTATTGGATTTTGTCTAGGCTACGGGGCACCTCTCCTCATCGTGATCATAACCATAGCTGTAACCGCACCCAAAGAAGAGTACATCAGACAAATTGGATGCTGGCTCAACTGGGACGAGTCCAGAGCTCTGCTGGCCTTTGTGATCCCTGCACTGTTAATAGTGGTGATTAACTTTCTGATCCTGTTGGTGGTGATGTATAAAATGTTGAGGAGAAGGGTAGTGGGAGACGCTGCGCAAGCAGCTGAGAGGCACATTCTGGTGGTTATTGTCAGGAGTTTGGCTGTCCTCACGCCATTTTTTGGATTAACTTGGGGTCTGGGAGTTGGAACCGTGACCGACCCAAGCAATAGAGGGATCCATGTTTCATTCGCATTCTTCAATTCACTGCAGGTACAAATGAAGTAGTAATACTACTGATCTATCTATGATATATTACTATATACTGTGGTCCCTAATGTAAAATGACTTGACGGATTCTGAATAGTGAGTTTGCCTTTTGTCATTGAAGCTCTCTTAGCTGATGCTACTCTGTGCGTCTTTATTTAAAGGGTTTCTTCATATTGGTCTTTGGAACGCTACTGGACAAAAAGGTTTGTATGTGTCTCACATTTGTTATTTCTCTAATATTGCAATTGCTAATGTTTAAAGGTACAGTGTGTTGGATTTGGCGGCATCTAGTGGTGTGGTTGCAGATTGCAACCATATGAGTATCCCTCCACTCTCTCCTCCCTTTCCAAGATTGTGGTAATGTGAGCCGCAGAGTGCCAAACCGTGGTAACGCCGTTCGCCCCATCAGATGCCGGCTGGCAGTACCACGGTTTTGCACTCGGCGGCTCATGTGTCAGAGAACTATGGTAGCCTATAGGTAATGTAAAAACGCAAAAGGCTTTCACTAGAGCCAGTGTTTGGTTTGTTCATTCTGGGCTACTGTTGAAACATGGCGGAGCAACATGGTGGACTCTGTGATGAGGACCCACTCCCTAAGTAGATACAGTATAAAGGGCTCATTCTAAGCTAACAAAAAAAAACGATTCTTAGTTTCAGGTGATAAAACACTAATGAAAACATAGTTATGAATATTATAATTCTAATAACATATTCAATTTCTGCTAATAAAAAAAAAACTCGCTAGTGTGAATGTGTTGTCACAGTTACTGGCGGGAAAGTGAAATGTGATTCAGAAAGACCAGTTTGAATCATCGATGCTGCAAACATGAGTTTGAAGGCCTGTCTTACAAAAAACCCTGCGGAGCAGTTTAGAGAACTATATAAAATCTTACTTGTTGACCCTTTAAAAACATGTTTTCATTAAAACAAACGTTTGTTTCTAATTTTTGAATATTAACTTTTCAGGTGCGGTCAGAAATAACAATAAAGTCACTAACTGGGACAAGGGTAAGAACAGTTTGCTTAATTGTGTAATTTTTTTGTTAGCAGACTAACATATTGTGGTGATTCATGTTCTTGTTTTCATTATTCTTTTTAGACCTCAAGTACTGGAATCTCATCATCAGGTGGACTGGCCTTTCTCCGGAACTGGAGAAGAGGTATAGCAACAATTAAGAAAAGAAAGAACCTAAAGATCACTAAATTTCTTAAGGCTAGTGTTGCAGTTTGTGTTCCATAACTATTGGATGAATTGCTTTGTGCTTCCTATAGAGAACGAAGCTTAATGACTTTGGTGATCCCCCTGAGGTCAAAGTTGTCACTTTTACAGTAAAATATCTCAACATTTGTTAGATGAATTGG
Organism: Sebastiscus albofasciatus; assembly: GCA_916701655.1. Lineage (NCBI taxonomy): Eukaryota > Metazoa > Chordata > Actinopteri > Perciformes > Sebastidae > Sebastiscus > Sebastiscus albofasciatus. The sequence goes on along the minus strand of CAKAOI010028772.1, from coordinate 21,688 downwards.
CACAACATTTCGGTAGCAACATTCATGTTCCCCAGTGTATTCTAATGTGTAATGTAAGTGGTGTTCCCCTGTTTTTTTCCATGTTGCGCAAATTTTCACTTTGTGTAATACTTGCTAATGTACTAATTAGCAAACGTTAGCATGTGCACTAAACTATGCTCGTGACTGTGCTAAACATTAATGGATAATGTTACTGTTCATCATGTTGTTCAGACTGTAATTACTAGGAGCCAAATCAACCTCTGAGTTGTAATTCTGCGTTGGAGATACTTGCTATGATATTAACCTTACCGGCCAGATGGGTTGTTACACAACCATCTGAGAGAATATGCTGTGATTTTGCAAACTTTTGACGAGAATTGGCAAGAATTGGCGATTGGATGGCGAGCACATCTGTTCTGGAAACTGCTCAGAATCCCCCTTATTATCAATCTGCCTAGGAAAGCCACCCATCCTCTGAATGCTATAGGTCTTTAGTTTGTGGCTGTAAAGTTTCATGAGGCTGTGATTATCCTAAAGGTCACCACAGTTAATTCTATACAGTCAGGTCAAATTTTAAAATGGTCTCACTAGAATGAAATGTCTTTTTGGTGATCTAACATCATCACACATGAATACAATGAGACTCATTGAATCGACAAGAGTCTCAGCTTTACAGTAATACCCAATTTATGTAATTCCAAGACTGTTTATGGACCCCAGTATGCAGAAATATTCAGATACACCATTTTTAGAACAGGCGAAAATAACACATTAGTACTGCATGCAAATAACTCCATGTTTTTTGCCCAAAACTGCATGTGATCATCACAAAGTGGGCATGTCTGTAAAGGGAGACTTTTGGGTATGCATAGAGCCCCAATTTCACGAGCCAGTTTTTCAAAATTTTTGGGAAATTCGTAGCATTATTTGATATTCTTCCCAACATGCTAGCATGCCATGGTTGTTACCAATGGATTCCTTAGGTTTTCTAGGGCGTAGGCGCCCTCAGTGAGTGGAAGAGGTTTAATCCCAAATAGTGTTTATCTCTGTCACGATTAAATTCCTTGCCTGATAATTTCATTTTTCTTTTCCTTTCTGCCATTTTTCTGTCTGCTGTGTTCTTGGCACAAAGGCAACGTTGATACTTTGCCACATGGATAAGATGAAAAAAAAGGGCAAATTGGACCTTAAGACAGCAGATAGCAGTTGCAAGCGATGCGCAATTCAAAGGCGTTATCAGAGGCCACAATCTATTCATTGTGAATTCGCCTGTTAGTTTTGGTTCACTATCAGTCATATTGTTTTGCGAACAGACTTAATCACTTTGTTTTGTTTCTGTTTTTGCAGATGGTTACAATGTGTCATCTAGTGCCTCCGGTTTGTCTCAGTCCTTCACTGACATTTGATGATCTTTGCAAACAGCTCTAGTCAGTCACAATGACAGCCAACCAAGCAAACCAGCTGTTTCACAACATTTTGTTTTTTTTCTTTCTTTCTTCATTGCAGAAAGAAAAATAATATTTATTAGTATTATATATTGTATGTGTGATGTATAGTATCAATTGTATTGTGGTAGTATCGGATCATAATTGTCTGGCAAAAAAGAGTTGTATGCACAAAGAGCACATAGAGAGGATGGATTTTATATTGGATGTCTTGTAAAAGTCAATACAGTTGCACTTTGTGTGTGTGTGTATGTGTGTGTGTGTACGTGTGTACGTGTGTGCGTGTGCGTGTGTGTGTTCTTGTACAGCTATCTTTATGAAGACCAATTTCAGTTTTAGATTTTCAGAGTGAGGACATTTTTGGAAATGAGGACATTTTGGCCGGTCCTCACTTTTGGACAGACCTTCAAAGGCTTGTTTTAGGGTTCAAACTTGATTATAAGGTCCAGGTTAGAATTTGATTTAGGTTAGGGGTGGGGTTGGGGTTGGGGTTAGGGTCAGGCATTTAGTTGTGATGGTTAAGGTTAGGGTAAGAGGCTAGGGAATTCATTATGTCAATCAGTGTCCTCACAAAGATAGAAGTACACGACTGTGTGTGTGTGTGTGTGTGTGTGTGTGTGTGTGTGTGTGTGTGTGTGTGTGTGTGTGTGTGTGTGTGCAGTATATTGAGAGATTCTACTTATTTGCGCTTACTTAAAATAAACAAAAAATGTGGACATTTAAAATTATTCATTATTCATCGCATCGTGTTCCAACAACAAAATGTCCACAAGATGCAAAATGGCTCTTGGTTTTGGTTTACTTTGCCAATCAAATCAGTTAGACCAGGCAAGGCTGTCTTACACAGATCAGTGAACTTGTTTGCTCAAGGTGTGGCATCACGATGACAAATTGACTTGGATAAGACTATCAGTCAAATATAGTTCCAAACAGGTAAAGGGGAGTTCCAGCAATTACCCAAAGACAATGTGAAAAAAGCTAAATGTCTTTTTAAATATGGAGCCTCTGCTGCTATTATAGCTTTAGCTTAGCGATAGGAAGAAAAAAATCACACAGATGGCCACTTTCCACTCTTCTCTTCTCCCAGATCTCAACATAGTTGTGTCCCACTGCATGTACAGTAAAGTATACCGAGGAGACCCTCAACCCAGTTTAACATCATCTGCTGTTTTTGGCAGTATTGTTTTTGCATATCCATAAAACCAATAGAACTACATATACACCGATCAGCCTTAACATTACGACCACCTGCCTAATATTGAGTAGGTCTCCCTTTTGCCGCCGAAACGGCCATGACCCGTCGAGGCATGGACTCCACTAGACCTCTGAAGGTCTGCTGTGGTATCTGGCACAAAGCCGTCAGTAGCAGATCCCTTAAGTCCTGTAATTCGTTGCCATCCACATGATGTAAAAGAAAACGTGATTCATCAGACCGGGCCACCTTCTTCCATCGCTCCGTGGTCCAGTTCTGATGCTCACGTGCCTGTTGCAGGCGCTTTTGGCGGTGGATACAGGTCAGCACGGGTAACCCCGACCGGTCCCTGTACGCAACAAACTGCTCCTTACTGTGTGTTCTGACACCTTTCTATCGGAACCAGCTTTAACTTTTTCGGGAACTTGAGCTACAATAGCTCTTCTATTGGATCGGACAACACGGCTAGCCTTCACTCCCCACATGCATTAGTGAGCCTCGGGTCTGACCCTGCCGCCGGTTCACCGGTTTTCCTTCCTTGGACCACTTTTGGTAGATCCTGACCACTGCAGATCGGGAACATCCCACAAGAGCTGCAGTTCTGGAGATGCTCTGACCCAGTCGTCTAGCCAGCACTATTTGGCCCTTGTCAAAGTCGCTCACATTCTTACGCTGGCCCATTTTTTCTGCTTCCAACACATCAACTTCAAGGACAAAATGTTCACTTGCTGCCTAATACATCCCCCCCACTGCCAGGTGTCATTGTAACGAGATAATCAATGTTGTTAACTTCACCTGTCAGTGGTCTTAATGTTATGGCTGATCGGTGTACATTCATGTTTGTATTAGAAACATGTTACCGTCACATGACAAAATGTGTGTGTGTGTGTGTGTGTTTACAATATTCACTACCAAATGGTCTCACTAGGCTTTATTAAAGCTCCATCATGCAGTCCTAACATGCTTTCATTAGTGTTTTAGAAAGAGCTGAATTCTTAATGCAGGAATTTTAGAAGAAAGGCCAGTATTTGCTTCAGCAGTTCAGGAGTTTGCTACCTGTTTGATGAACTGTTAAAATAAGGGCTGTCAATCAATTGAAATATTTAGTCATGATTAATCGTATGATCGTCTATAGTTAATCGTGATTAATTACAAATTAATCACACGTTTTTTTATCTGTACAAAATGTACCTTAAAGACAGATTCGTCAAGTATTTAATACTCTTATCAATATAGGAGTGGGCAAATATGCAATTGTATGTACTGTATATAGTATTGGAAATTAATTAACAACACAAAACAATGATAAATATTGTCCAGAAACCCTCACAGGTACTGCATTTAGCATAAAAAATATGCTCATAATACGGGAAACTGCAACCCAACAGATAACAACAGCTGTCAGTGTGTCAGTGTGCTGACTTGACTATGACTTGCCCCAAACTGCATGTGATTATCATAAAGTGGGCATGTCTGTAAAGGGGAGACTCGTGGGTACCCATAGAACCCATTAACATTCACATATCTGAAGGTCAGAGGTCAAGGGACCCCTTTGAAAATGGCCATGCCCGTTTTTCCACACCAAAATTTAGCTTAAGTTTGAAGCGTTATTTAACCTCCTTTGCGACAAGATAGTATGACAAGTTTTGTTACATTTTGTTCACACATTCGTTTGGGAAAAAGTGTGCAGATACTAAATAGTTAATTGGCTGTATCTTTTGTCAATCAAAGGGATTTTGCAACCGTATATAGTTTTTGTAGCTTGGGAGTGAAAAACAAAGCAGCACAGTGAAAGTAGCAAATAAGTTCATTAGCATTCAGCACACTTATGCAAAACAAGTTCCACAATCGACTGGCACACTCATATTATATAGTCAGTCCTTCCAGGCTACAGGCTGAAGTCCAACTGACTGAAGTTATTTATTGCACTTTTTTTTTTAAATTTTTTTTTAAAAAAATGCTTCTTTAGTAGTTTTCTGCTCTTTAAACATTTGAGGTTTCTCCGTGTAGTTTATAACATTTCTTCATTTTGATCTGCTGTTTATTTTGTATTTGGCAAAGTCTTACAAAGAATTTGTAAAAACAGCATATGTGTCAATTCTACAAATGATATGTTGGTGATGAATGAAAATGTATCAGTGATTAAAATGAAACCCCTTCAAAAACCCATCTAACCTTGTATGTCAGTGCCTCCTTTACTGTTAACCTGTCACGTTCTTTTGCACCATCCTTAAAAACAAAAAAAGCTTTGTCTATAATGCCTTTAAATCTTACAGACATATCATGCTCATTTTCAGGTTCATACTTGTATTTTGGGTTTCTACTAGAACATACTTTAATGTTTAAAAAACACATTATTTTCCTCGTAGTGTCTGTCTGAATATACCTGTATTTACCCTCTGTCTGAAACACTTAGTTTTAGTTACTCCTAGGAAACAGCTTGGGTCCATTTTACTTCCTGTCAGCTGATGTCATTTACATCCACTGCAGCAGGAAATAAACTGGGACACATTTAGTATGTTTACGTTGAAAACTGTGAAATGGTCTAAATATTGTAAATTTGTGACATCACAAATGGACAGAAATCCTGTTGGCTTGTTTTAAATGCACAATTTCTGAATACGGTCCGTGTATGTTTCTCAGTATATTGAGCGTTTTAATAGTTTAACAGTATTTATAAAGCACTTAAACCTGCTTTATAATATAAAAGACATGAAAATCGTACTTTTTACAATATGGGCCCTTTAATATTCTACACGTCAAAATAGACTGATGTAGGAGCTTAAACACAGCACAGCTTGATACTTAAAAAACACACTCCTGCATATAAATATACATAATTATTTTTCTAATTTCTCAAATATAGCACCGTATAGCAGACCGGGTCAGCAAACAACACACCGACTGTAGCCGTCGTATTCAGCCTGAGGTTATTCTTGTGCTGTTTGTCCTTACACGGCGGTTGAATGATTTGCATAGCCTGATATTGTACTCCTTCTCAGCAGTGTTACGAGGTTAACAATGAAGAACATTGTATCCATCTGCACTAATTTGGCCAGAACAAAGGCCAAAATATTGATGTAGAAAACTAAACCACTTGTTTCATCATTATGTCATACTCAAACCATTGTCACCTAACTCAAACCAGCATAGAAAATTTCCCAAATTTCTAGAGAACATAAATGAAAACTGTCTCACTAAATGAAGAACAACTTTGATAAGTTGTCCCTGTTTGATACTTCAAAAAACACTGTAATATAAACCTGTACATTTGGATTTCATTACTAATTTAAAAATGGTCACAGTGATCAAGAGTTCATATAGCCAGTAAATAGCATTTCCTGCCTTAGCCGCTACTGTTTTATTGGACAGTTTCCAATAAAGGTACAGGGCCTATACCTACAGACAGCTGCTTGCAGCAGAGCTCAAGTCTACAAGGATTATTACATCATTTTTGCTGCTATGCAAATACCCAACATGTATTAGTTTGCCAGCATAAATAATGGGCTGTAAAAAGAATAGACAGGTGATGATTGCTCTGTTTGCTCTTGTCATAGACGATAAAGAGTTAAACACAATCTACAGTCAGTTTAATTGCCCTCCAAACACTTCACCCTCTGTCTGACCCTGATCTAACGTGTGGCGTGACTTAACTAGAGACATTTAAATGAGCAAGGAAGGCATGAGAAAATGCAAAGAAAAGAGTTGTCTTTGTTTTCCCTATGGTTGGGTTTGTTCTCTTAAAGCAAGATGTTGTTAAATTTTATGTCTAAAATTACTTTAACATGCATTGTTCAAAGGTTTTTTTGAGGCTAGATATGGTGATAGACTCTAGCTTACATTTTGCAGTGTAATGGTTTCACTCTTGCTTAGTTGCTATATTTCATATTTCCTAGTTGTGCGCTCAGTCGAACTTCCTTCTCGTATTACTGTACTTTTGTAGTACCCCATAGTAGTCAATACTTTTTTTATGTTTTATCATAAGCCACGGTGAAAGAAGATCTTAAAAAGTAACCACAATTTAAAAAATACTCTGTTACAAGTAAAAATCCTGCATTCAAAACCTTATTTAAGTAAAGGTATGTACAGTAAGTAGCCAAATGTAAGTATAAAAGTAGTCACTATGCAGCCAAATTGGGCAGTTAATGTTACATCGTTATATTGGATTATCATTATTGACGCATTAACATGTAAGCAATTACTCCAAAACAATTACGGAACCGGGGGAGGGTATAATATTCAGAGAATTTCCCAGATTAAAATGGTAAATTCACGAGAAAAAAAACTCGAAACAGTTTTTTTTCTGGGAAAAAATCCTGAGTATTTCCCGGTGGGCTTCCTCCGGGACTGAGAAGTGAAGCCAACGCTGAAGAGCCTTAAACCTGCATTCTTTCTAACAGCCAGCAGGAGGCGACGCCTCTGGTTGCTAAAAAGAAGTCTGATTGTATAGAAGTCTATGAGAAAATGACCCTACTTCTCACTTGATTTATTACCTCAATAAACATTGGAAACATGAGTTTATGGTCTCAATCGCTAGTTTCAAGTCTTCTTCAATACAGCATGATGTTCATTTAGTAAATTATGGTCATTTAGAGTCAGATAGACCATAAAGTAGGGGATGCATTAGGGCGCAGCAGGTCGCTACCACGGCGTTGTCCGTGTTTTCGTCTTAACTTTAACCTTTCACACTGTGTTTTCAGTTCATGAAAGTTAATTATGACATTCTGGTCGCCTCAAAATGTCTTATTCAGCATTCGGTTGTATTTAGCTCTACCCTCTCGTGTCACTTCTGGTTGCAAAAAGCCAAGATGGTGACAGCCAAAATGACGAACTCGAGGCTTCAAAACGGCAGTCCACGAACCAACGGGTGATGTCACGGTGACTATGTCCACTTCTTATATACAGTCTATGGTATTTCCTTATTGCTAAATCCAATTGCAAAGTATAATTTGACAAGGTCATCCACTGCAGGCATAATACGACAAGCGGGGACATGTGGTCTGATGAGGTTGATCCAACCTTGCAAAGGGTTAGGGCAGGGGTCAACAACCTGCGGCTATGGAGCCACATGCGTTTCTTCAGCTCCTCTCCAGTGGCTCCCTGTGGATTTTTAAAAATGGGAATGAATAACTGTTTTTTGTTCACATTTTCATTTTTATTTATCATTGTTGTAGGTCTATGGTACAATGGAGTATTAGGGCCACATTGAGGAAGAAAAATATAAATCTGAGATTTGGAGAATAAAGTCATAATATTACGAGAAAACAAGTCGTTATATTATGAGAATAAAGTCAGAATTTTACGAGAAAAAAGTCGTAATTTTATGAGAATAAAGTCATAATATTATAAAGTAGTAATTTTACGTGTTATTTTCTTTTTTCTCGTTAAGTTATGACTTTATTCTCGTAATATTAAGATTTCTTTTCTTGTAAACTTATGACTTTATTCTCGTAATCTTACAAATTTTTTTCTCGTAAAGTTATGACTTTATTCTTGTAATATTATGACTTTTTTTATCCTAAAGTTATGACGTTATTCTCTTAATATTATGACTTTATTCTGGAAATCTCAGATGTCTTACCCTCAGTGTGGTCCTAATACTCCGTTGTATATTTACTCTGTGGCCCTCACTGCATTATACTTATATACTATATACTTAGACTATAAACTGTGTTACCTTCATCACAATGCTCAAATGTTTTGTGGCTCCAGACAGATTTTTATTTAATTTTTTTGCCTAAAATGGCTCTTTTGATATTAAAGGTTGCTGACCCCTGGGTTAGGGTTAGGGTATGTGGTTCCCTGACCCAAAAAAAGCCCTTCTCATGAATTTGTGACTTTAATCTCAGAGAATATCCAAGTTTTTTTCTCCTAAATTCACGACTTTTTTGTAAGTACAGTACTTGAGTAGGTAGTTGCTTTCCACCACTGCTCATAAGTCTGATCTGGTTGTGGCATGTGATTGGCTATTTGTCGGTGATGGTGGTGTTCACTGGATTGGAAACATTTTTAGTTAAAAGAGGACTTATGAGGACTCAAAGAGAGCACAAACTCATCTGGTTTCATGAAACGGAGCAGCTGCTCTGTGACCTCCTGAAGGAGAATGCTTGATTTGATAGACAAATATCCATGGAAAGCTGAAAGGCTCTGTGTGTATGCTGACCAGTCCAGCTGGCATGGAGACATGCCATCAATGCAAATGGTCTTCCAACACAAAGTCATGACATAAGTGTGTCCCGTAACAACCACCCCCAAACACACACACACACACACACACACACACGTACACATACACCCTGTCCAGCTTAACCCCGTCTTTCTGACAGATCTGCTCACTTACTTTGACTCTAGTTCTGATGTGTGCCCGATAGATATGGAGTACAGTCGGATTTCTGTTTGCTAATTGCAGCAGGTTAATCATCTGCTTTCTGTGCGATGCCAAGTGTAAAGCCAAGGTAAGAGCTTTTTATTATTATATTTTTATCTTTGTGAGGAAGATGAGATCTTTACAGAGGCTAGATCTTACCATGTAGCACTTTCTTACAGACAGTAGGCCTATTATTTCCTAATACAAAGGTATAAATAGCACCATACAATTGGGATGTCTTGTTTAAACCTGAGAGCTCTCCTTGTTATTGCAACAGAAACCACCAGACGTCAAAATGAAATGCTTTACCATTCAGTGCAAAAAATATACATGCTATTCTTAATATGAATAATAAGGAACCTGTATTTTGTTAACAAGAAGTGTACTTTTTCACAGGCCAAAGAACATAGAGCTAACACACATATTTACATATGTTTTTTTTTTATATCATCAAGCTGGACTGCATGGAGGTTTCTCTACTTACATGAATAAGTGACGAAGAATCCGAGTAAGTGGATGGGTGATTTACTCTTACTTTAATTGGGGAAATGGCTCTGCACACAGTTCTTTTCTCTCTCTCTCTCTCTCTGAAAAAACTGATTTTCAAATCTTGAGGTAATGTGTTGAATGATGAATGCTCTGCGGATTTCTACAGAAATACTAAAAATTCTGATATTTGACCTCTACTTTTGTGAAGTTTGTGACGCTTACAATGTTCAATTTTGTTAAAACTGTGTTTATGGTCAATGTGCAATTCAAAAGAAAACTTAAAAAAAACATTGTACATTGTGGACATTGTAAGCTTAAAAAATAAGAACATATAATAATAACACAGTGGATACCTCTTATAGTGATCACATCTGGTGTGTCAAATTGACATCTAACAACTATATGCAGATGATTAAACTAACCATTTTTTTCTTTTTCTTTAGGCTATTTATCACGCAGATTACCATCCAATTGACATTTTTTGTATTTTTTACATGAATATAAAGTAATGAAGCGGACAGGTTCACTTTTTTACTGAATTTTATTGACCGTTTCAATGTTACCGTTACGTTTTTCATTGACAGAAAATTACTTTTTTGTCCCGTCATGATTTAAATGTGCACGCAGCACCAGCCTCAGGTATAGCTAGCCGGAGGCAGATGTGTTAAGCTGAGACAAAGTATTATGGGTAGATAAAGTAAAACAAAAAATAGATTTAGAGTGTTAGAATGATTATTTCCCAAGCTTTTTGATCCATATAAGATCTTTATCAGTGTAACCGTAATCGGTTTCCATTATTATTATGGTATGTCTTAATAATTATAATGGTTATGACATTGAGATGTTCCTGTTATTGTGTCCAACTCTTATAGGATTGTTAATGTATGCATTTGTGTGTATGTAGGTGGTTACTGTATGTATGCACATTGTCAGCGTGCAAGTATGTGGTCCATTGTTAGGCTAAATAATGGCTAAAAGGAAGCCATGCCTAACCCAATAAGGAAATTAGGTGGGCATGACCTGTACCACATCAACAGCCATCTGACCACACTGGGTATATATCGCCACTGATGTGAATAGTGCACTGTTTCAAGGACCAGTAAAAAAAGAACACCAACTCATTGTTTGTATTAATAAACCAAATTCAAAGTGATGCAAACACGTTTTGGCAAGCTAGAATAGGAGCTTTCTGTTCTGCAGAAGGATAAACAGATAGCTGCTGATAAGAGTGTCATGGAAGTTTTTGGTGTTATAAAAGAGTAGATGCACCACTGTCAGACTCATAGTCAAATATAGACCGGCTGATGTTTGAACAGCTAATGCACAAGTCAAATAAAAGTACATGTTTGAAAGATTAGTACAGTACTGTGTGAATAGCAAAGTTTTTCAAGTTAAGTTGTTTATTATATTTTCATGGCTTTTTAAAGGCACTGTTCGTACTTTTTAACATTGCACTGTTACAGGTGTATTCACAGACATTATAATTGAAGAGTTTGACCTATGAGTATTGTATGTATTCCCAACCCAGTCTCACTCCCAACTTGTGAAATAATTGATTGATTAATTAGGCAATTTTTGGGGTAATTTGGCAAAGATTGGGCAGCGGCCCTCGGCCTCGTAAAAACCAATGCATGGAGGCACCATTTCACGACAGTTTGTGATGAACCGGGCTTTCAACTAACTACAATGTAAACCCACCCTGCAGCGTTATTCGATGGTCGCAAGCGACGTAGTATCAATAGCGTGACAGTTCGTTCATGGTGGGCAGGAGGGGTGGTGGATGGGTCAAATAAACACAAGACTTTTAACCAGGAGACCATTGTTTGTGTCCCATCTGAAACTAAAAGTAACGTTGAGTTATTTATGTTTTATTTGAATTATTTTGTCACGTCAATCGTCACGTGAGTCATCAGTCTTGTCAGCCCCGTAAGTCACGTGAGTCGCTAGTCGGTTAAGTTATCGTCAACCACGACCGTTTCCTAACCTTAACTAAATGGTTGTGTTGCCTAAACCTAACTTAAACCTAACCTAACTTTTGCCCTATTGGTGTTTGATCGTGCATTACACAGCCACCCTCTTACATTGCTGCAACCACCTTCTTGAAAGGGTCAGCATTGTGATATTTTTTACATCCAAAAACCTGTTGATATCCAAGTCTTTCATAATGTTTAAAAGTAGGTGCGTTTCTCCTTCCGACCAGAAATGTGGGCTTTTCTTTTGGGCATGCATCCCTTCAAACTCTCGGCTAGTTGATTTGTGTACAATTTGTTGGTCAAGGGAAAAATTTGGTCTAAAACGAAAGATTAGGGGATCACCAAAATGATTAGGGATCATCTTCTGAGGACCCTGAATATAAATGAATTTGTGATAATTTGGCAAGTAGTTGTAGAGATATCTCCCTCTAGGCCTAAGTGTTTCTAAAAGGTATACAGACCAATCATGAAATTGTTGATAGAGTTAGTCTAAAAATCATACACATGCTGATTAAAGACTTGCAAAGCTGATGTAGTTTTGTGACATTTGTTCTAGCTTAAAACTCATTAATTATCAGTTAACTCAAGAACATTGTGTGACATGCGAAAGACTTGCAAAGTCCTGAAAATCTTTCATGAGTTTAGAAGGTGCCTGTTTATAAGGGCATGTATATACTGTATATATGTGCATTTCTGAGTGTATGCATTTTCAGTCACCTTGTTCCTTAATTGCTGCTAATGTTCTAATGTTAGTTTACCTTTTATTTTTATTTTTTTACACCAGAGTAACAATGTGTTCCAGGGTGTTTCTGTTTCTTATTGGAGCTGTGTACATCTTCTATCAGGTAAAGATGCTTCTCAGTCTAATGTGTATATTTTTTGATAGGACATCAATTTTCACTTACATTTTATTTGTATATTCTAATATTCCATTTCAATGCACTTAAGAGTGTTGCATGTATTTAATAAATATTAAAAATACAATTCTAATTGACATAAGATTGAATAACACCCATGACAGAAAGACTAATTCTGTTGTTTGCCTGTTCTTGCCATTGCAGGTCCTTGCCACAGGTGAGTCGCTTGGCTACGTTGTCATATACTGTAAGACGTTTCAGTAAGATACCAAAAACTTCTCCAAATTTGGCCAGTATTGAAGGGCCTGGTCTCACCAGCATCTTGATAGAGCTGACCTTTGAGGGGCCAGAGAGCCAGAGAGTCCTAAATGATCGTTTTGTAAAAGCTAAAAAAAAAGGGTCTTAAGGAAAGAGTTGCGAACAATCTTAATTTTGGGGAACTGGACCCAATGAAAAGGGGAAAAGTCACACTCATTGACTTCTTGCTTATCCACAGAATATTTAGTTTGTAGGCCTCCTGGCATTTCAAATCATATTGCAGCGACGTCTCTGTGCATACTTGCAGCGCGCGAGCCATCTTCAGAGGCCCGCGCCACGGTGTCTCGCACGAGTATAGACGAAGCAAAGCTTTACTTTTATTCAGCCTCCTCTGTCGGAGTAAAAACCCACAACAGAGCAATAGTTTGTGGACAGTTAGGAGACAGGAGACGATGGTACAAACACAGACATTTGAATAAACTCTAAACTTACCGTCCCGTTAGCGACCGAGAGCTTTATTTTTCCTCTTCAATACCTTTTTTTTTTAACAAAGTGGTGTGCAATGGTGAACACAATGCCAAGGGAAATGTAGAGAGGTAAGACAGAGAAGCACCGAGAAAAAAAATCTTAATATTACATCAATAAAGTCATAACATTACGAGGAAAAAAAGTCGTAATATTACGAGAATAAAGTCATAACTTTACGAGAAATAATAGTCGTAATATTACGAAAATAAAATCATAACTTTTCAAGAAATAAAGTCGTAATATTGTGAAAATAAAGTCATAACTTTACGAGAAAAAAAGTCGTAATATTACGAAAATAAAATCATAACTTTATGAGAAATAAAGTCGGAATATTGCGAAAATAAAGTCAACTTTACGAGAAAAAAAGTTTTAATATTACGTGAATAAAGTCATAACTTTTTGAGAAATAAGGTCTTAATATTACGGAAATAAAGTCATAACTTTACGAGAAAAAAAGTCGTAATATTACGAGAATAAAGTCATAACTTTACGAGGAAAAAGTCGTATTATTATGAGAATAAAGTCATAACTTTACGAGAAAAAAAAGTTGTAATATTACGTGAATAAGGTCATAAATTACGAGAAGAAAAGTTGTAATATTACGAGAATAAAGTCATAACTTTACGAAAAATAAAGTCGCAATATTACGTGAATAAAGTCATAACTTTACGAGGAAAAAGTCGTATTATTATGAGAATAAAGTCATAACTTTACGAGAAAAAAAAGTTGTAATATTACGTGAATAAAGTCATAACTTTATGAGAAAAAAGAAAATAACACGTAAAATTACTAATTTATAATATTATGACTTTATTCTCATAATATTACAACCTTTTTTCTCGTAAACCTTTGACTTTATTCTCGTAATCTCAGATTTATTTTTTTGCCTCAATGTGGCCCTAATACTCCGTCGTACCGTCGTATCATAGACCTACAACAATGATAAATAGAAATGAAAATATAAACAAAAAACAGTTATTCATTTCCATTTTTATAAATCCACAGGGAGCCACTGGAGAGGGGCTAAAGAGACGCATGTGGCTCCAGAGCCGCAGGTTGCTGACCCCTGGTCTAGGCCTTTTCACTGGATGCACTGAAATTAAATTTAGATGACGTAGTCCTGCGTAACCACCGCATTTTAACAATTTATCATATAGGATCAGTTGAAAAATTTTCCATGTACAGACTACGCACTATATGTACATGTATGTTATGTGTATATATGTAGCCAATGTGAAATGTCAAGAGTACACGCGCAAAAACAATTCGTGATTTTAGTGATACAGAGGCGCATAAGGTTGACCACCTTTGTGGTTGTTCCCTTTATTTTGTGGTGAATTTGATTTATTTTCCAGTCTTATTTGGTTATTAGCCTGTTATGGCGGCCCCTTTGGCCATACAGTATGAATAACTTTGTCCTCTGCCTATGTTTCCAGCAGTGCTTCAACTTTTCATTTCTTGCAATGTCTGAATCTCTAATCTCTCGCATTTTTGTTTTTATTGTTGAGCATCAATGAATGCTCAACAAATTACGAATTTATATTTAAACAATGCGTTCATGTCATTTCAAAATTTAACACTGAGATGTATCATGTGGTTAAGTGTATCGTAACTATAGGCTGAGTTTATATGTGGTTCTCTCCACCCTCAACAACTTCGGTCTAGGTGCTTTTGCATGCATTAAACCCCTTTGCAATGTCTCTTGTTGCTGTTGAAGATGTCTACATTGCCGAGCTGATGGTGGAAGGTAATATCACGCTGCCGGCCGAGACCGTCATGTCAGCTTTCAACACGACGACTAACCTCACAGTGATCGATAAGGATGACATTTCCCACCCAGTGACCATCTCCTTCAGTGAACTGGTAGCAGGTATGGTGCAGAAGCACTCTCTTCTTTCTTTGGTTATTATTTTAAACAGCTCTTCTTCAAAGGTCCCATATTGTAAAAAAGTGAGATTTTCATGTTGTTTTATTATAAAGTCCTAAGTCCTGTATAATGTAAGTACTGTGAAAGTATCGAAAACACTCAAGCCACAGGGAGATACACACAGCCCGTATTCAGGAACTCTGCATTTGAAACAAGCTGTCAGAATTTCTGTCCATTTGTGATGTCACAAATATACAATATTTAGATCCTTTACACAGATTTAAACGTAAACATTTTAAATGTGTCCCAGTTTAATTTCTGGTTGCAGTGGATGTGAATGTCATCAGCTTGACAGGAAGTACACATGGACCCAAGCTATTGCCTAGCAACGCAATTCTGTTGCAATTTTGTCGCAATTTTGACGCAATTCCGTCAAAATGCGCTAAAACGGAGCGTTTAAGTCAGAGGATAAATACAGGCATATTCAGGCCGACTGTATGAGGAAAACAAAGGGTTTTTTGAACATTATAGCATCTAAACATGTTCTAGTAGAAACACAAAATACAAGTATGATCCTGAAAATGAGCACAATATGGGACCTTTAATACAGTGAGTGGGAAATGGATGGAGGTAGGTGGCACGCAACACAGTTCAGCACAGTTACTGTATTGTTGGAAACTATTGGGCTCTATGTCTGTTTACAACCATCAGTTGCTAAAAAAAATGGGACCCATCTCCATCACCAGAAGCCGTAGTGGAAAATACTGTTTATTTCGCTTCCTTATCAATAAACGTTTACATGCCACTGTATTTTATTGCGCTGTGTATTGTTTTATTGTGCCTATCGTTAATAAATAAAGTAGCCCACTGAGCATATATTTAATACATTGTGTCAGTGATGGACTGTAACCAAGTACATTTATTTAAAAACACATGATATGCTTATATGATATGATGCAGTACTAGTACCGTAAGTCTCGCAAATTGGCTCCATATTTAACTACAACATTAAACGGCTCTTATATGTATTCTTTAGTAATGTATTAACACTGAAAGGAGTCGTTCCACATACTGAGTATTTCTACTTTTGATACTTTAAGTACATTTTGCTGATACTCCTTCCGTACTTTTACTTGAATAAGTATTTCACCACTGGTCTTTTGATAAAACTAGGCTATGCTTGCAGTAGAAAGGCGAAAAAAAACAAGAAAAAGGGCTGTGGTATTCACTTTCGCTCTAAAGGTAGAAAACCTACAATATCCAGAATGCACTGGGCCCGCTGCAGCCACTTTTTTTTAAAGCAACTTTATTTATATCAAATAGAAAATAAGTACAGTGACAAACTCAGTGCTGTTCAAGTCAAGCAAAGACTCCTGTCCTGCCCAACCCTAAAAAATAAGCGTTAATCAGCCACCCGAACACAACCCGACCCGCAAACTGCCAGCTACAACAAGCAAGAGAAGTTGGACTATTGCAAGCAATGGATCTGTAAGTTATTCATAACTTACTTGAATGTCGCTTTGTCAATTTGTCACCCGCCCAAACCCATGATATTTCCTAGTACGCTCACCCGAATCCACCCAGGGTTCTGGGTTGACCCACGCATCACTAGCACTTACTCTATGCTCAGAGTTATTCCAGTTTCTTTTCAGGATCCTGAAATATGTCTCCTGCACTCCCCTGTATTTTTGCAGGTAAATGAGTGGGGGCGTGACATAGTATTAATAGCGTGAGAATCCGCAAAGGGCGGGCAGGCGGTCGGGAGGGGTGGTGGATGGTTCAAACAAAAAGTAGACCTTCAACCAGGAGATCGGTGTTGGTGTCCCATATGAAACTAAAAGTAACTTTGACTTATTTTGGCACGTCAAACGTCACATGACTCGTCGGTATCGTCGGTATCGTTAGTCCCGTGAGTTGCTAGTCAGCGAAGTTAACGTCAACCACGACCGTTTCCTAACCCTACCTTATGCTGGGATCAGACTACACAATATTTTTGTCTTTGACGATGGTCACCATGTCAGATCTGACGATCACAGCGCCATAAACTCTTGCAGTGTCTTGGTCGGGTGACTGACAAGACTACACATATGACTGCGACCGATCACGGCACGTCGTATTCCACGATCATGGAAGTGTTGTGTGTGATACTGGCGGTCTTGTGTGGCGAAAAGAAAAAGAAAAGAAAGAAAAAAGGGTTGTGGATGCACTCCTGGGTGGCACAGAGAGGACGGAATGGATTGTCAGTTTCGTTGTCCCACCTGAGAGCAGCAAACTTGGCATCCCTCCTCCTTTTCGCCATCCATCCATCCATCTTCAACCGCTTATCCGGGTTCGGGTCACGGGGGCAACTGCTCCAGCAGGGGACCCCAAACTTCCCTTTCTCGGGCCACATTAACCAGTTCTGACTGGGGGATCCCGAGGCGTTCCCAGGCCAGTGTGGAGATATAATCTCTCCACCTAGTCCTGGGTCTTCCCCGTGGTCTCCTCCCAGCTGGTCGTGCCTGGAACACCTCCCAAGGGAGGCGTCCAGGGGGGCATCCGTACTAGATGCCCGAACCACCTCAACTGGCTCCTTTTGACGCAAAGAAGCAGCAGCTCTACTCCGAGTCCCTCACGGATGACTGAGCTTCTCACCCTATCTCTAAGGGAGACGCCAGCCACCCTCCTGAGGAAACCCATTTCGGCTGCTTGTACCCGCGACCTCGTTTTTTCGGTCATGACCGAACCCTCATGACCATAGGGGAGAGTAGGAACGAAGATTGACCGGTAGATCGAGAGCTTTGCCTTCCGGCTCAGCTCCCTTTTCGTCACAACAGTGCGGTAAAGCGAATGCAATACCGCCCCCCCTGCTCCGATTCTCTGGCCAATCTCACGTTCCATAGTCCCCTCACTCGCGAACAAGACCCTGAGGTACTTGAACTCTTTCGGGCCCGTTGGTACCTTGCAACTGCCTCCGGAGTCTTCCGAGATAACATATCCCGGAAGGCCTCCTTCTTCAGTTGGACGGCTTCCCTGACCACCGGTGTCCACCACGGTGTTCGAGGGTTGCCGCCCCTTGAGGCACCTAAGACCCTAAAACCACAGCTCACCGCCGCAGCTTCAGCAATGGAAGCTTTGAACATCGCCCACTCGGGTTCAATGCCCCCAACCTCCACAGGGATGCCAGAAAAGCTCCGCCGGAGGTGTGAGTTGAAGATCTCAGGACAGGGGCCTCCTCCATACGTTCTCAGTTTACCCGCACTACCCGTTTCGGCTTACCAGGTCTGTCCAGAGTCTTCCCCCACCCTCTGACCCAACTCACCACCAGATGGTGACAGCTCTGCCCCTCTCTTCACCCGAGTGTCCAAAACATGCGGCCTCAGATCAGACAATACGATTACAAAATCGATCATTGACCTTCGGCCTAGGGTGCTCTGGTACCACGTACACTTATGAGCATCCTTATGTTCGAACATGGTGTTCGTTATGGACAGTCCATGACTAGCGCTGAAGTCCAATAACAAACGAGCACTCGGGTTTAGATCAGGGAGGCCATTCCTCCCAATCACGCCACTCCAGGTGTCTCCATCGTTGCCCACGTGCGCGTTGAAGTCTCCCAGCAGAATTATGGAGTCCCCTACTGGAGCCCCATACAGGACTCCATTCAGGGTCTCCAAGAAGGCCGAATACTCCGAACTGCTGTTTGGTGCATACGCACAAACAACAGTCAGAGTTTTCCCCACCATAACCCGAAGTCGTAGAGAGGCGACCCTCTCATCCACCGCGGTAAACTCCAATGTAGCAACACTCAGCCGGGGATTTGTGAGTATCCCCACACCCGCGCAATGCCTCCCACCTTGGGCAACTCCAGAGAAGAATAGAGTCCAACCCCTATCCAGGAGTACGGTTCCAGAACCGAGGCTGTGCGTAGAGGTAAGCCCTCCCAGATCCAACTGATAGTGCTCCACCTCCCGCACAAGCTCCGGCTCTTTCCCCCACAGAGAGGTGACGTTCCACATCCTCAGAGCCAGCCTCTGCCGCCCGGGTCCGGTCCGTCGAGGTCCCTGGCCTTCACTGCCACCCGTATGGCAGCGCACCCGACCCCAGCGGTTCTTCCCGCGGGTGGTGAGCCCACAGGATGGAGAGGAGGGGGTGCCACGTCACTCATTCCGGGTGTCCCCGGCCGGGCTCCGTGGCAAGCCCGGCCACCAGGCGCTCGCTGACAGGCCCTCCTCCTGGGCCTGGCACCAGACGTGGGCCCCGGGATTCCTCCGGGCCGGGTATCTCTTCCTCTATCTTGATTGTTCATTGGGATTTTGTGAACCATTCTTAGTCTGGCCCCTCACCTGAGACCAATTTGCCATGGGAGACCCTACCAGGAGCACGAGGCTCCAAACAACACAGCCCTCAGGGTCATAGGGACACACAAACCTCTCCACCACGTTAAGATGATGGTTCCCGGAAAGGAGTTGCGGCAAGCATAAATCAAGCTTAAAGTTTGTGTATTTCTGTCTTAATCAAAGCTAACGGTTCCTAATTTGAAGGCTAAATGCAGAAACATTTCAAAATTTCATTTGCAAGGTTGTCATCATTACTATGTTTCTTCCTGTTCTCCCTCCTGTCTCAAATCTGTTTAACGGATCACAAGTTTTGTCCCACTGCTGTTTCCGTTCTTAGAGGCGAGTAGCTCAGACTGAGATTGAAGCTAAACTGGAGAGGAATTAGACAATATTCATTAATACCTGCATTGACTCAGTTACCTGATCTAGCTCATTATCTGAAGGTAACTGGAGTCAAATAAAAACTCATCTTCCATATAGATTAGCAGAAGGTTCATGTACTTTAATTCTCACTCTTCCGTGTAACATGAAACAAACCCATGATTATATAATCGTAAATACGACCAGGAACAGGAGGAAGCGTCAGCTCAGTGATCTTTGAATGTTTAATTTCTTTGTTGCCTTGTTTGCCATGTTTGTTTATTACCAAGTGACCTGATTGCGACTGTGCGCTGGAGAGAGCATCTGATTGGTCAACGCAAAGGAACACAGGTCGTTGATGTCACACTAAGTGTGTCAAGATGAAAAATTCTGACAGGCTAGACTTTTCCTCAGCCGTGTCAGGCTATAATCGGGCTGATATTGTGTAGTCTGAACAGGGCATAAGTGGTTGTGTTGCCTAAACCTAACTTCCTGTGAAAACGGAAGTTTATTTTGAAAGAACAATATGCATGTAACAAGTGTATATGGACACACCGTCCCTGATAAGTCCAAAAGTAACGCAAGAGACATACCCTGTGTGTCAGTATTCAACAAGTTGGGAGTGAATATGTGTTGAATGAATGCATGCTATCTTATCCTGATGACCGTGTCTGGCATACTGCCTGGATTCTAGGCTCTATTTCTCTGCTCCAATCAGAGTTAAGCAATATAAGAATCAAACTGGGCTGTGGGCTTGCTCCGGCAGGTATCTGTCTATCAAATGTGGTTAAACCAGACTCACACAGTCCTTATAAAGCAGATTTGAATTCTTGACTGTTCTGATATTCTCTCTCCTATATTTAATGTGATGAAGAAAGATTTTTGAAACCAAGTTTTCAGGGACTTTAAGGAATTGACGGCTGTGCTATTCTTTCTAGAGTGCCAGATTATTGGTGATCAAACCAGTTGCAAATGCTATCCCGGGTATGTTTGGAGCAACACAGTGTGCTACAATCACAGCTGTTGCCGTGAAATGACTTGCACACAAAATGTGTCAGACATCGTTCCACTCTGCGTTGCCAAAGTCAAAGGTAAAAGTCCTGATGGGTGAAAAATGTTCTTCATTTTTTCTTTTTTTTAAATTGAATTAAAGTTTTTATTTATTTAAATAGACATGTGTATTATTACCTTTAGTTACAAGATATCCAAAGACCCATGATAAATGCACATATTTTTAACCAATTTAGCAATTACAGCAGTACATTTTTAAGTATTTGCACTAGTATTTTCTATGATGTTTTTTTTTTTTCGATGATTTATTTATTTTGTAAATTGATGTGACATAATTAACACATTTGTTTGGAATAAGGGTCACTGCAATCTGAAAGTATTCATGCATACTACTGTCTGTGTTGTTAGATTTTATTCACATTCTGTACTTCTTCCATATGTACAAATATGCTTGTTGATATCTGAAACTAAAACTAATGCTAATATTTGGAATTGACACAGTTCGCATCAATGGATCAGTTATAATGAACACAGGCATGTGGAGTTCCGTCCACACTACCCAGGTACATCTCACTCTCATCACAAATGTATGCTTATACATTGTTGGAGATGTTTGACACTGTAATACATAAGTATCATGTAAATTATTTAATGTTCTTTCTTTTCAAAGCTTGAGACTGAATTTGGAAAACTGAATGCCTTTGAGTACCTGAATGTAACCGGTCACAGGTATTGTACTTTGCAAAGACTTTTACGTGTCATTTATTTTTTTTATCTATGAAGACCTGAAATTAATTATGCGATGGCACCTTTAACTAGAATGGCACTCGGAGAGCGCAGACCTCCGCCCAAGGTGCATGACTTTAAAAACAGATCACAGCTCACAGCTGGCGCTACCGTGAGGTCGTCGGCTTATTATATATATCATATTATATTATATTATATTATATATATACATATATATATATATATATATATACAGCTCTGGAAAAAAATAAGAGACCACTTCAAAATTATCAGTTTCTCTGGTTTTACTATTT
>CAKAOI010028771.1:0-28687 GCA_916701655.1 Sebastiscus albofasciatus | reverse complement strand
TTTAGCAATAAGCAACAACAGATAGAAATTCAGTTTGTTCAGTTCAGTTCAGTTTTTTCCCTCACGAGTGAATCCTCTTCTCGAACATAAAGGATCTCTGCATCTCTGGATCTCGCTGCTGCGGGGCGCTGTTGTGTGTGTCAATCTCCGAGGACAGAAGCAGCCGCATTTGGTGCTTGTTAATTTCGGACCCTGCAGGCATCGTACGGTACCGTCGGTACTGTAGAAAACGAGTACCGTCACGTTTTTAGAATTTTGGCATCAACTTGGTACCGAAGTACCGGTTCTCATGACATCCTCACATGAAAGGGGTTCAGATTATATAACAGAAATGAATTATATATATTTTATATTATATATATATTTTATATTATATATATATATTTTATATTATATATAATATATATATATTATATAATATATATATATAAATAAACGTAAACTTACGCTCCAAAATGTAGCATAAGTTTGGAGCATTACTTGAACTCCTTCGCGACAAGCTAGTATGACATGGTGGGTTTAGGTTTTTCGGTTTCATATGATAACAGTATCTTCACTCTAACTTTGAAACTCAGCCCGCTACAACTTAAAAATCGCGTTATTGTGTTAAAGAAATTAGTGGTAGTAGTAGTATTAGTTACATTCTACTTGCGGTACAGCTTGTCTTCTATCCCTTGCCTGCACTGTAGCAGGCGAGGGAGGGGAAGGGCGGCACTCATTAGGAACAAACAGCCTTTTTGTTTTTTTGCTCGACAAAAATAGAACTTGAGCGTGTTTACGCCAAAATAGACCCCTACACCACAGGACGGGTAGTGTGTCAAAGCAGTAACCTTTACAACAATAGAACATGATGTAAACTAACATTTAAACCAGAAGCAATGCTGAAGATATATCAAGGAGAATGCTGTGTTATCCAACAGTGTTGCTACAATTTAGCTTCTGGCATCCAGTGGCAGCACCGTGTGCACTGGAGCTAAGCAGCACTCTGATCAGCGAGTTTACATTTAGGGAGCAGACTTTACTCGGTCAGAGTAACTCATGTTTTCTGCACCAGATGTCATTTTATTTTCACTTTTAAAATTGATAGCAGGATTGCATTCATCTATTGTGGTTCATATTTTGAACAAACTTTCTGAAACAGATTTTATGGAACAAATATGTCTAGGTACATACAGTACGTATCACGGTGCTGGACCACGGCCCACGATCGTCATATTTGAGGCATGACATTCATTAGTAAAACAACCCGAGTCAGAGAGGGACTGAATTCATTCTTGTTTTAAGACATTCACCATGCACTCACCACAAGCTGCTGAAATTCAGAAGAAAAGACAGAGTTCCCCCCCAGGAAACGTGTCAGCTGAGGTGATAAGCATTTTGTCATCATTTTAGTTGCTAAGTGATGGTCTTCACAATAACAGTGTTAAAAAAAAAGCACCATTGATTTTTTTCTCTGAAGTTACTATTAAAATAAGTCTATTCATTTCTTCTAATGTTAACAGAGATGTAATTAATTCAGTGGAAGTGGCCAGTCTTTTATATAGCAGCAGTTTTATTTGACTGAATTATAAACATTATTTCTACACAGATGATGCTCTCATTGAATTGTAAAATTACATTTCTGGTCCGATATCATTCTTTCATAGCTCAAGTCAAATTAAATGTAGAAAATGTTTAAAGGAATTTATTGTGCAATTAGATGCTGTCAAGCTAGTTAACAATATGCACTGTTCCTAAAGGGGAAGCTATAAAAGGTCAACAGAGAGTGAAGCCGACCAGAGCGAGATATGGGATATGTAAATGTAGACAAAACATTTGGAGGGGAGAAGAGAAGGATGATTCTGCAGGGAAACACCAGAGAGGAGGCAGTGAGTAATGACTGGGGGGAAACGTGAATGAAAGAGAGGCCAAAGAGACAGATTGCATGTACAAATGAAAACCAAGGAGGAGGGAAGAACACAAAAGAGTGAATATTAAAAAGAGACAGACAGGAAGACGAAGAGAGAGAAATTCGTGTGGCACTGACAGCTCATTAGAAAACTGTCAGTTGGTACTTCTGAAACTGCAGATCAGACTGGAGGGAGCGATAACTTCCCCGGATCACCAGGCACAAATACTGAAATGACCACACACAGGATTGATCACGTAGTCTGTGATGTGAATTCTCTGATGCTTGAAGGGGCATTTCCTATAAAAAGACAGATATTATCTCACTTGTCTCCCCATGGTGACACTTAAAACCGCCTCAGTTTAGACCAGGACAAACCCAAACATGGTCTACGCGCTAAAGCCTGAGGGAGCAGGACAGAATAGTGAGCGTTAATACCCCGCTTAAATCATCTTAAAACTTGAAAAAGTCTTGATCCAAAGCATGACGGTCTATATAAATGTGTCTTTATAAATGCACCGATCTGACACTGTAGTATAGGTGAGTGTTTCTGCATCATCAAGAGTGTCCTGTCTCAGTGTCCTTGAGCAACAATCAAGCAAGCCATGATCTCCTACTGTGTCACTGTTAATAACTGTGCGGTTTGAGTGCCTGAAAGGTAATTTCCATGTTATCAGATCATCGGGCTGCAAAACATGTGGTTTCTATTAGACGAGCAGGTAGACAGATGGCTGAACAGACAGACAGGGTTGTGGGCAGACGGGTACTCGCAGCCTCAGACATGCAGCGGTGTGTGTGTGTGTGTTTGATATATAAAGATCTTGGTATGTGCTCTACAAAAGCAGACATGCCTAATCTGTTAGAGGACACGAGCAAACTGTAAACGGACGTGCCACAACTGGACCTGTACTATTGCTGGCTGTACTGCTGCAGGTAGAGGCAGGTGGTATTGTGTGCAGGCACACTGAGTTTCTTCTGAGTATGAAATGTGCTATATTAATAAACTTGCCTTGCCTTAACTCTAAATCCAATTCTTAACCCTTAAACAGCCCTCTGAAGAAGTGAGGACTCACCAAGATGTCCTCAGTTTCCAAAAATGTTTTCACACTGTTTTAAAACTCAAACTGGTCCTTACAAAGAACACAAGCAACATAGTTGTCAAATTTAAGTACCACATCTTCCCTCACATAAGTGGTTTGAATATTGCGGTCGTTTCCACATCTGTAGTGGTCTTTAATGTTTAAGCGTTACCATGAAATGTATCAATTGAACATGTTATTTGTTTTCATTTCTCATTTTGTGACACAGTGGTTTAAAGGTTTTGGTATTATTAACAGTCTGCCAACCAGTATGCAACTCTGGGGGGGAAAAACCCTGACACCAATTACAAATCATAACTAGACATGAAACAGAAACCACTGGCACTGAAAATGTCATGCGATTCCTTTAGCGAACAGCCTATTGATGCCACTTGAATAAATACACATGAGCTCCGTCTACGGTTGAATAAACATTACAGGCTCCGACGTGTGAGCATCCATTCACCCACAGAGTGACCTGATTTCAGAGAACCACAAGATGTGCAGACACCCACAAAAAACGGGACAGTATGTGCTTACAGCCGCGCTAATTCAATATTCATAACTTTATTTAAAAATATCCACATTTTCAGGAAACAGAGGCTGACTGCCATCTGGCTTCTGACAGTCAAACAGCTTCAGATGAAATGTCCTGACATTTATTTCAAAAGGAACCAACACAGAAAAATGATCAAAATCAGATCCTGGATCAAATTGAAGTCTGCAATACTGGATATGTAGTCACTGGTTTGTTACGTATGTAGGTTTTCAAGGGGAAAACTGCACCTAATTTTGCAAAGTAATCTTTATTTTATAACGCCTGCACTGTACTTCCACCATCTGATCAGAATAGTACACATTCAACTCTTCACTCTTTCCGCTCTCTTTTGAGCCTGGTCTGATCTGTCTTGCAAGACTACATCTTCCTTTGTTTCTTGTAGACAACATGAAAAATTAATCATTCCAGTGCAATAGCAAGGCCAAATGCAGGTACACCCGATAGCCGCATGTGTCACTTTTAGCATCCAGTCATGTTAACCAGCCAAAAGAGTGAATCTTAATATTTTAAAGCTACTTACATCAGTTTAAATGTTGTAATTTGCCAACCAAGAACCAATAAAAACTGCTCTAAATTCTATGTTTAAAGCTGTCAATCACATAGTACAGTATGTGCAGGTGTCTTTTTTTTAATTTATTTTTACAAATATAAGCTCTTTTTCTGCAAATGATATCTTCAAGAATTCACAAAGAAAAAGCAGAGTCAGCAGTTGTTACTAAAGAGTTAGCTGATGACTGGCAGACGCTCCAGTTAGCTCCTGCGGCCATACAGCAGAGCTGCTGCATCATTAGATACATCATTATGAGAAGAGGCTGCTTTCCAAGGGAAGACTAGAAAGTAGGTCAAAGTTAAAGGGGACCTATTATGCTTCTGTGCTTTTTCCCTTTCCTTTAGTATGTTTTGTAGTTTTTTGTGCATGTAAAAGGTCTGCCCAGTTACAAAACTAACTAACCCTCCCACATAGAAATACTGCTCCTGAACTGCCTGAAACTAGTGTTGCCAATTCTCAAGCAACCAGGTCTATAGAATCAAGCCCAATAGAAGCAACCCTAGAAAAGCAATGAGAAAAGTAAACCATTTTTTGCACATTAAAGCATGTAAACATATACAAGTAGAAACCTAAAATACAAGTATGCACCTAAAAATAAGCACGGTAGGTCCTCATATAAATAGGGCATATGAATATGAACCACAAGAAAATGGGAAAGGCCATTTTTTATGTTGTGTAATTAACAAGAAAAATACAGTGCACATTCTAAGTGGAGCACTAAGTGAGATGAACAGCAGGCACATCTCTGTCTGAGTTTTTGACGATTATTGCTGGAATAAACTCAAATCCTAAAATGCTAATTGATATCATTAAACTGGCTGCATGTCCAAGAACACGTATATACATATCAGCTCATCAGGAAAAACTACCATGTGCTTCAGCAGACAGACATAGAACAGAGGACTCCGTGGTAACTGCAGCTGGAGTAGAGAAACGTTAAGCCTAAATGAGAAACAGAAGCAGAGCTCTGGGGAGACCAGCTGTGGATGCAATAGTTTGGAAAGAATTGTTTGTTTGCATGCATTCTTACATTTCTACATTTTAGAGTCCTCACATGAACTAAAATATAATGAAAATCTTCATAAGTGATGTTATATATTCTCCATCCAAACTCATTCAGGGGCTAGTTTTCAGTCAGGACTTGGGTTTAGAGCTAAGAGGTATTCACTTCAGAGTCATTGTCATCATCGAATGTCCTCACAAACGTTGTTATAAAACTGTGCGTTTTTAAGTAAACGTGTGTCTTTTCCCACCACAGACTTTACGCTGCCTCTTTAAGAACAGTAGAAGAACACAGTGCAGACTTCCTCTCTCCTCCTCCTCCTCCTCCCTCCATCATGTTTGATATTTAAGGAATGTTCTTGCAGCCTCACTTTCACTCTGGTTCTGCTGTGTCACTGCTGGCTCTCACACACACACAAGAATTTTCCTACCATGTGAAGGTAAATGTGTGCTCTGTGAGTGTGTATAGAGGTACGTTTACAGTTAAATAAACAGAAATTACTAAAAAATTGTGTGCTCTCTTCAGAGAAAGTGGCTTCTCAAGCTCTAAAGCACACACGCAGACACACACACACACACAGACACACACACAGACACACACACAGAGACAGAGCAGCCTTCAGCTGTAATGCAAAGCAGAGTGGTGACAACGGTTGTCTCCTCAGGGTGTAAGTCACCAACAATGAGTGCCATAACACTGTCTTCTCTCCCTTGTCCCGTTTTACTAGTAAGACTTGCCGTTGTGAGTTTAAGTCTTCCGTCATCGGAAATGTGTTGGATTTTATCATCTTTGTACATCATGATGAAGTTGATTACGATTAAGGTTTTACTTAGGGCAGTATTTCTACAATTTCATTCCCCCTCCATGTTTTCTATCACCCACGGCGACCTACCAACAAAACACTTGATGTGTCTTGTCTGCAGCATAAATCCATCTTAACAAATTATTTTTCTGTGCCAAACGGCAGCCAGTCATGACTTACTCACCATTTCTCATTAGACAAATGTCTGACAAGGTCGCTAATAATTTCACAATTCGCCAGCCAACAATGTGGCAGGTAGAACTGACTGTTAAAGCAGCAGCATGCTCCACAAGAAATCTAGTTTATTTATCACTAGGGATGCACCGATACCAGTATCGGGTATCGGGTCCGATACTGTGCTCACGTACTCGTACTCGCAAAACGGGCTCCGATACAACGGCACTGATACCACTTTACAGCAGCGTGACGTTAACCTCTCGTCACCATCTTTCGGGTCCTCAAGCTCCACCTCCCCGATGATGCGGGCGAGACGGGCCGGTGGTGCACCCAACCCCGCTGGACCGGGATTCCACCTCAGCTGGCACGCGCCGGCCCTCACTTTCATTGTGCCACGGGGTTTTGCTTGCACCCTCTGACTCGCGCGTGCGTTAGAGTCCTTGGTCCGTGTTTCAAGACATGTCGGGTGGATTGCCGACAATGTCACAGCCCCCTGCCGCCTTTTACGTGGGCCGTGGCATAACGCGGTTGGGGCACACTGAAGACAGTCCGCCCTGGTCGACAGTCGCACCGGGAGCAGAAAGCCACGTCACGGTGCGGTGAGTGTCCGGGCGGGGAGCGCTGTAAAGCTGTGGCCGCAAGCAACTTTCGCCCCGAGCCTTTCCAAGCCGACCTAGAGCCGGTCGCGGCGCACCGCTTCGTATGCGGGACTTAACAGCCTGCCGTGTGTCGCTCACACCCTCCAGCAGGCTGTTAACGAGGGTCTTTAGGCACAGAGAAGTACTCGTATCGGTACTCGGTATCGGCAAGTACCCAAATGTAAGTACTTGTACTCGTTCTGAAAAAAAGTGGTATCGGTGCATCCCTATTTATCACATTATCATGGACAAACCAAACCAAAATAAAGATGGAAATGTTTCATCATTTAGACTACAGTCTATCAATAATAGAAAAACAGTTTGGAGGGAGGCCTGGCGGGACGGGCTGTCAGTGTTGCCGACTTGGTGACTTTCTATCTAGATTTAGGGACTTTTGGAGTTAGTGCTACTAGTTACTTTCATTGGAAAAGAGATGGGTTTTTGGTTGGATACTTTTTAAAATCTAGCGTACTCTTAATCGTTTCTCAACAGTGCCAACCCTACTACGAACCCTAGCTTTAATGTAATCTGGAAAATTTCCACCCAAATTCAAATATGTTGCAGTAATGTGAAATGCAGCAAAGAGACTAAATGGTAAATGGACTTGCATTTCTATCGTTCCTTTCTAATCTTCCGATCACTCGAAGCACTTTTACACTACATGTCAGCACACACACACACACACACACACACACACACACACACACACACACACACACACACACACACACACACACACACACACACACACACACACAGTGATGTTGGCCAACCTGCCCATCAGGATCTAATCTAAAGTCATCCACACACCGATGACAGCCTTCGGGAGCAATTTGGGGTTCAGTATCTTGCTCAAGGACACTTTGACATGTGGACTGGAGGAGCTAGGGATCAAACCACCGACCTTCTGATTGGTGGGTAACCCGCTATACCTATGAACCACAGCCGCCCTCGAAGACTAGAAGATGCCAACCATTTAGGTTAGATTAGAGCTGCAACTAAGGATTATTTTCATCAACTAATCATTTAGTTTTATAAAATGACGAAAAGAGTCTTTTTTTGGCATGCTTGCTTTAAAAACGACTTGAATTGATTATCAAAATAGTTGCTGATTATTTTGACGATTGTTTGACATCCATTGCAGCTCTAGTTTCATTTTACATTGCAATATTATGTTAAAATGCTACATGAAGCACCTCAAGCAGCGCCCATCAGTACATGACAATGTATTCGCAACTGACCTATAATATCCACGTCTGCTCTGACTCTCCAATCCATTTACTTCCTCCTCTCTCTCCCCTCCTCCTCTGTCTGAATCCCCTCCACACCCCTAAGAGCTGGTTGCCATGATCCCTCCTGCCTCCACCCTATCTATCTATCTATCCATCCATCCATCCATCCATCCATCCATCCATCCATCCATCCATCCATCCATCCATCCATCCCCCTCCAGGAATGTTATTGTCTGACTAAATGCTTGGATTAAAAAAAGAGAGGAGAAGAGGCAGAGTGAGGAAACGTCAGACTAGGACGGAGGGAGGGAGGGAGGGAGGGAGGGAGGAAGGGAGGGAGGGATGAGGATTAGCAAAAGAGGGGTGACAGACGGGAAATCCAGGAGACCTGCTAACATGAAGGAGAGCAGGAAAGCAGCACCCTCCCCCCCTTTCTGCCCCTCTTTTATTATCCCTTCTTCTCTGAATGCTGGCATGTTTTGTAATATCACATTAAACCATGCTGATAACTAAGTTATTAAATCAACCTTAAAGTTGGTTTTTAAAACCCCCCAAAAAAGATATAACAACATCTAATTTATGTTTGGAGTGTGATTTATAGTTTCGTCTGCCCTTTCCTTTCCACCGACTTTTCTGAATCAGCCATCTGACTTAAATTCCATATACATGTACACCTTTGAGGTATTAATTGATGCAGGTCAGAACACTGTCAAGAATTGGAAAAGGCAGAATACACAGGAGTGATCACAAAATAAAAATAAAAACAAACAAATCAATATGAGTATATCAACTTGGAGAAGAATAAAAAGACATTCAGGATGGCTATCGTGGGGGTCTCCAGCCTCGCGGACTGCAGGGCTCTGTGGGTGAAGTCTGGTGATTAAAGGGTGCAAAGACCCTCTGACAGATGGAACAGGTCACGGAGAGTGGGACGTGCAAGGTCTCACACACACACACACACTGACATACTTAACAACAGCACAAAATGATGTGCGCATTCACACGCATAATCACAGACATAAAGTATATCCCTCTACTTAGGCGTGCAGGCTTGTGCGCACACACATACGCACACACGTATGAAAGTATGTGAGCATGTGGCTGCATTAAAAACAGGCGACTAAGGGGAAGATCATTAGTGAGTGTGGGCATTCACACTTTTTAAATACACGCACGCACAGTCAACAGTCAACTATTATCTGACCATTTAACAGGGTCAGATAATACTTTTCATATTGGTTGCACTAGTGTGCCTAACTTTTTAATTTAGGTGCACTAGCATATAATTTAAGTGCACCCAAAATTTTTCATTGCGCCTTTGCTGCCGCAATAATACATTTTAAGCGTTTTGTCAGTTCACGATGTCACCATACCAGAAATTTAGTAGTCCATACCGATACCAGTGAAATTCCACAATTCTCGAAACCAATTCAATACCGCGGTAAACAAAACAAAAGTGATACAATAAATACCAGGTACTTCAACATACACTCCTTTATTACTGTTTGCATACTGGTTTTTGTTAGGAAGTTAAACAGGTCATAATTCTCTCTATTATCTATTTCATATTGCTGTGAAAACATCTCCTTCAAACAACTGGATGTATTCAAGTTTCTCACCAAAAACTACATTTTACAAGATTACATTTGAACACATTATGATAATGTTAGAATTTACCTTCGCCCAACACCTATTTTTACTGGACGCCTCATAATGTAAATCGATGGTGCCTCCCATTAAGCTCTCGCCCTGCTGATTTCAACACACATTTGTTGTTTAAAATGTAGCGTTATCATGAAAAAATAGGGTGGGTCCCCTGGACGCAACGATAGTGAGTTTAACAGTCTACCTACGGTACCGTCAGGCATCCACACCTTTACTTATTACATTGGTATAAGAACAACGTAATGTGTGTGTAGTGAGTGAGTGGACAAGCGAAAGAGATGCGTTACAAGCAGATTAGTTCAGCGATCACTGGAGCAGAGAAGAAATTAGCACTAAAGTTGCCTCCTGTTAAAAAACACACACACACACGCACGCACGCACGCACACACACACTTGTGAAATGAATCCAGGTGCTCCTTCAGTCGATATCGGGGCTGGGCTGTTCAGGGTCGGGGACAGGTATAACGGGCACCGCAGCATTTTTTCTTGACGTAAAAACAATATATAGTTCTCTTCATTTTGAATTACCGGTTGCTTTTATGGTTGTGATGTCGCTCGAGGAGGAGTACAGGGCGCGGTTTCTCACATACACAATTACACACACAGACAGACCTTGTAAATGTCAGGCGCACCGGTGAGCCCAATGAAAACATTTAGTCGCACTTGACAGATTTTCGATCACACTCTGGAGCCCTGATTTAGAAAGAATCTTGCTTCCTTATTATGAACGATATCCTGTGTAACACAAAACGAGGCTATTAGGACAGAGGTTGTTGTGTGTTGGAAACACTGTAATACCCTTTATGGAATATTTGTAATTTTGCTTGTATAATTGACTTGATTTGACTAGGATGGGACATAACAAGGTGACAGATCATGTCATAAAAATTCAAACCGATGGGATATCAGTTAAAAAGAAAGGCTGTTTTATGGAAGGTGGAGGGAGATTGCAAAAAAATATTACTGGAACAAGGTGAACTTTAAGTGTTGCAAAACAAACTTGTAAACCAGAATTTTGCATCTTTATTTCTAATTTCTGATCACTTCCCATTCTATTCTATCAGAAGAATTAGCCATTAGCCTGATGAACCTGACATTATTCAAGCCTCTCACCCAACATCCCTATCGATCGGATACCGTCAGGCCCCAGAGCAATCACGTCTGATCTCTGACTTCAAACTGTGCGAGATAAACTGTCCGACACAAGACACACAAGACACACAAGACACACAAGACACACAAGACACACACACACACACACACACACACACACACACACACACACACACACACACACACACACACACACACACACACACACACACAGAGCAGAATCAATACACTTGTTATCTGATCCTAGACTAGCTATGAATAGCAAATAAGAGTGTGTACTTAATAAGGTCAGTGGTAATGTTCTTGTGATGCTCGATGCTAACAAAGCAAATAAAAGTACTAGTAATATGTAAATTATTTATCTGCTAATGATGTGAATGTTCGTTGTATGCGCTCAAACATCAAATGCATTATTCAATTAATCAATGGCTGATAAACAAGGATGTTTCTGATTGACGGTCCATCTGCTGAGGAGCAGCTGATTAGCTCAACCCTAATAAGAGACTGTACTCACTCCAGTGCTAATGAATTGAGACAAAAAAATTAAAACGCACACACAACCAAAACACACACATTCAACACACACCCCGGATGATATTCATGCTCACACAGACGGTCTTGCCCGTAGGATGGTAATTTTAGAGTTTCTCAATTAGGAGCAAAGCCTGTTAAGAGAAGTAGCCGGAGCTGTAAGAGATTAACAACAGCTCTGACTACTGACCAAGATAGAGGTGATAGGAGGAGGGAATGAGGAAGGGATGATAAAAAGAAATAAGTATAAAAAAATGGAGATTACAACAAAGAAGTGAGAGGTAGAACAGAGAAGAAAAAAAAGGACAGATGAAAATCACTGAAAAAGGGAAAGAGAGAAAGACTGACTACTCAAATATGACAAATATGACAAACAGAAACCTGCCTCCCATCACCGTTTTTGGCATTGGAAATGGTAGTGCATGAATGGACAGAAGGAATGAAAAAAGGAAAGAGGGAGGGAGTGAAGGAGAGAGTGTGTCATGAGAATGGTATGATAGGGGTTTCATCAAGGACAGATAAAAATAAGATGATGAAGTCTTTACACTCACAGGACCACACAGACGGTTCTGCAGAGGGTCAGGACGGGGACAGTCAACATCAGCGCCAAGGCTACATCGTACAAGGTCTAAAAACATTATCACTGTGTATTTCTGCAGTGAGAAACTAATTAGCTATTTTGAACAACTCTGCCCACATTGCTTTAACTATTTAAGGCAGGCTTTCTCAAATGTTTGAATAGAAAGAGCCTCCAATGTAACATCAGTGTTTGATCAAATTAGACTTGTATTAGGACTAGGTGGCAACCTCCAGTTCTGAAAAGTGAAGCCAATAACAGCCAGCAGGGGGCGACTCCTCTGGTTGCAAAAAGAAGCCTGATTGTATAGAAGTCTACAACGAAATGAGCCTACTTCTCTCTTGATTTATTACCTCAGTAAACATTGTTAACATGAGTTTATGGTCTCAATCGCTAGTTTCAAGTCTTCTTCAATACAGCATGATGTTCATTTAGTAAATTATGGTCCCATTTTAAGCCTTAGAGTAGGCTTCAGGGCATTCTAAAAAAACAAGATGGCGACGGCCAAAATGACATACTCGAGGCTTCAGAACCGTAGTCAACAAGCCAATAGAGGTGAAGTCCTGCCCCTTTCCGGTGGACCATCATGGGACCTTATTTCAAACGGTAGTCAACAGGGAGAGACAAATATTTGTTTTGCTCCCGTTTGAATTACGCCACAAAAAATGATTTGTCTTTCACTGTTGACTACCGTAAATATTTTTCCCGAAATAAGGTCCCATGGGGTCAACCGAAAGAGGAGGGACTTCACTTCTCTATGGGAGACGTCACGCTGACTACGTCCACTTCTTCTATACAGTCTATGATTAGGATGTGTAACTAAAATCAGCGTGACAACATGATGCCTGTCGATGATGGGAGATGATATGGTGAAAATAATGAACAAAAAGAGTGGATACTTTTCTATTTGGAAATAAGAAACAATAATACAACTTTGAACCTTTCCTGTCACCATGTTGTTAATGTCTACCACCTAAAAGGAATCCCTGATGTTCTCTGGGGTGGGAGGAGGAAAAGGAGGAGGACATCACTGCTGACACAACAAAGGCAAGAAGCTTACTGGGGGATTGTTGGATTTTAAACGGCTCTGCAATAAAAAGAAAGACACTTAAAACCTGATTGCAGCAATTGTGAGGGAGTGCAGCACAGCA
Source organism: Sebastiscus albofasciatus (assembly GCA_916701655.1). Lineage (NCBI taxonomy): Eukaryota > Metazoa > Chordata > Actinopteri > Perciformes > Sebastidae > Sebastiscus > Sebastiscus albofasciatus. The sequence goes on along the minus strand of CAKAOI010028771.1, from coordinate 15,722 downwards.
AAGCACAGCAGTGCACTGTTTAATGTCAAAGGCTGCAGGTGCAGAATGAATCTGAACTGTGACTACTGTGATGTCAGGAACATAACGGCAAAGAGAGATTCAACTCTCGCAATATGGTTCAGCATCGGCATCTGTTAAATAGCCACATTTGATCCCTGAAAGACAATCCGCTTTCTATTCATCCAGAAATCAAATCAAAGACCACGCTTCCTACTACTCCATGATGCCAGTGCCACGCTGAATTACATAAGAACCATAGTAACCCCCTGTAGCAGCAGCAGTGGTATAGGCCTGAAATCGCAGAGATGTGAGGGAATGGACCAGTCCACTGTGACGGGGGGTGTCCTGGCTCCTCGCCATGGCGTTGGTGTAGTAAAGTGGATGAATGGGATTAGGGCTCAGCCCCTGCTGGGGGGCTGTCTGTGTGACTTCCCGCCAGGATGGACCAGATTACCCTCACAGGCTGATTTGAATGGCAAATCCTCACACCGCCTCATGAGCACGAGCACACACTCAGACGTGCAGATGTACACATTGATACACGAGGCGCATGGAGTGTAAGCAATACACTGGCCAAGGCATCAAAGAGGAGTGGACGGAGAAATGTGTTTAATAAACACACAACACAGATTCGATGGTATTCTATTCTACGATTGATAAATTGCTTGTTTTTTTCTACAAACAGTCCAAAATGCAAAGATATTCAGTTTCTAATGTTTGAAAATAGAGAAAACAGCACGTTCTCACATTAAAAAACAGGAATCAGTAGTCGTGTTTCCATTCAAATGTCAAGCGAATTTTAAGCAAATACATGTGAACTAGGCGTGTTTCCATCAACTGGTTTGGAGCCATTAAACTCGGCTACAGCGTAGTTTGGTCAGAAGTCGGCACTATAGGCTACGCATGGCTGTAATCCGCCAGTAAACACTAGGGATGAGTTATGATTTTCCAAATAGTCGTTATTTATAAAAAAATCTAATAATTAATGTGACTATTCGTCTCGTCTTAAAAAATATATATTTCCCTTGTATAAACAGTTTCAGGCGCTGCCTGCGCGGGGGAATAATAATCGAATAATACCCAGTGATTTTCGAATAGTATTTTTGCTTGGAATGCACATCCCCAGTAAACAGAGCAGAAGAAGAAGTAGAGGTTGCGAACCGGAAACAAAAAAAGTCGACTTGGCCATAAAACCATCTACGAGAGAGAAATGGAGAGAGGCTGGGCAAGTTTTAATTGTTCTTTCATGTCAGCTACTATTGGCCATGTTTCATGCTGTTCAGCAACAAAGACAAGTATTCGTAGGTTATGGGAATATTCGACAGCGGAAACAGCTGATCAGTCATGTGAGTTAAATGGCGTTTCCATAACACAATTAGAGCATCAATTCTTTTTCGACAAGAACCTCCTCAAGCGAGTGTAAAAACGTTTCCGCAATTCAGGAAGTTGTATTGAATGTTGCTGTTTTCATACAACTTTTCTAAAGTGATACTTCAAAATGCAAATAAAAACGCTAATGGAAACACACTATTGATTGTTTGAGTCATTTTAAAGGCCTAAAGAGGAAATATTATCCAGTTATTCACAAGAAAAAGAAGACATTAGAAGCAGGTCTGAAAAAACAAATTGTATTTTATGTGGCAATTTGTTTCTGCTTTCCTGTTAATCTGGGCTGTCCTCGACCACAGAGATGCTTAGTCAACTAACACTCTAATCAGTTAGTCAGTGAAACGGAGTTTCTCCACAAAGAATCACACACTTTAAATCTTGTGTTTACCAGAGATGTGCTCATACATTTCTTGGAAATAAGCGAAAAAAAAGCATAACAAACTGACTAATGGACTAAAGAAATCTTGGTGGACTAAGACCAAAACAACGATTAATCAGCCCTACTGTTAATCGTCTAGTTACCGCTTGGAGGGTTCTGACTTCAAGGTTGGGATTACTGGATTAATCTACAAATCATTTTTGTCCTGAAATGGTAATGGTAGAAGTCAACCTGTTGAGCCGTGTGTGGCATTTAAACATGTATTTTGAATACACACACACCTTCCTTGCCGTGTGTCCTGTGTGAGTGTGTACCTGCTAAGTGGCCCATCTCCAGTGTGTGATCTAGTGTCCCACAGGGAGTGGGCAGTCAGCTGAGAGTCACAGACTGAAAGAATTGGAGCAGATTAAAAGTCGCCCTGCCTCTCTCGCAGTCACAAGGCGGGGTCGACACTCACGGCCACTCAGCGAGTCCTTTCATCTGACGGGATTTAACAGCACAACACTCATCCAATCGGATGGGACTGACAGTTCACACAGTTATTAGGGGGCCTGGACAAAGAAGGGCGTGTGTATATAGTATATAGACCTAAGACAAAACAATTTGTGCCATTTAGTGAGTGTTTTAATTAGGGCTGTCAATTGATTACATTGCGATTAAATTGTATGATTGTCCATAGTTAATCATGATTAATTGCAAATTAATCGCATATCTGTTCAAAATGTACCTTAAAAGGGAGATTTGTAAAGTATTTAATACTCTTATCAACATGGGAGTGGGCAAATATACTTGTTTTATGCAAATGTATGTATACTGTATATCTATTATAGTAAATCAATTAACAACACAAAACAATGACAGATATTGTCCAGAAACCCTCACAGGTACTGCATTTAGAATAAAACAATATTCTGAAATCATAACATGGCAAACTGCAGCCCAACAGGCAACAACAGCTGTCAGTGTGTCAGTGTGCTGACTTGACTATGACTTGCCCCAAACTGCATGTGATTATCATAAAGTGGGCATGTCTGTAAAGGGGAGACTCGTGGGTACCCATAGAACCTATTTTCATTCACTGATCTGCAGGTCAGAGGTCAAGGGACCCCTTTGAAAATCGGCATCCCAGTTTTTCCTTTTGGAGCGTTCTTTAACCTACTTTGCAACAAGCTAGTATGACATGGTTGGTACCGATGGATTCATTAGGTTTTCTAGTTTCATATGATGCCACTATCTTCACCAGCTTTAAAACTGAGCCCGCTACAACCTAAAAATTGCAAGTTGCGTTAATCAGTCAATCATTTCTCCTGCAGCAATTATTTTCTTCTCCCTCTTCTTATGCTTTTTCTTGCTAAAAGTAACATTTGTTCAAACTTTTTTCATGTTTCAACAACTCAGCATGAGTCAAAAACAGAACTCTCCAACATCGGCTGCCCTAGGCGTCAACAGACACTACCACCGCTGACGCCTTTCTGCCGACTCCGGTAAAAGTTATGTAGATCAAACGGATTTAGAAAAAAAAGACAGAAGACGAACCAAATATTATATCATCTGGTTCATTCTGCCTTTCTTTAATCGAGCTTTAAAATGTGCCATTGTCTTTATGGGTATATTATTATGGTCTACTTTTCTGTTCCTTCATCTTCAGTCACCTCATTTTTTCAAATGTCTGTGCATGTCCCTGATAAAACCTGATGTGAAGTATCAGGTTTCCAGCCATGTGGAATAGGCGGTCTCCTAGAGCATCCCATCCCTCAGCCTTCGACCTCACTAAGGTAAAGACTGATTAAATAACATCTATCTGAATGACAGGATGATGGAGAGACAAGGGGAGGTATAGATTTACCTGCTTCCTGCCTTCATTAGAAAATTAACAGGGAGAGAAACTGAAGAGGTGATAGAGTCAAAGATCTTCTACTCAGGATAATGGATATGAACAAGCAGACATGAGGAGAGATAAGAGGAAAAAAAAGTGTAATGAAAAGTAAGAAAAAGGAGGATGATAAGAAATGAAGGAGAGTCAGAGGGCGAGATGAATCCTGAAAGACAGAATTGGCATCGGCGGCTTAGCGTCGCCTCACAGCGTAGGCCGATGGGACAGAAAAGAGCAAATCTGTGAATTAGCACCAAAAGAAATATTTGAACATTTCTCAAAATAATTGTCATTGTGGAGGCGGAACTGAAAAAGGATTACAGAGAAAAAAGAGAGAGAGAGGGGATGCAGTATGGCCTTCAGACAGATGATGCCCTATAGGGGACTGTGTCCCAGTCCAGCAGTGTGCAATCGATGCTCACTGCAGAATCACCACTGTCCCCTATATTGCTTTAAGAGCAGCGTCCATGATTAATTTATTAACCGTCTCACTCCGGCGTCTTACTTTATCTTGACAGCTCTGCTGCGTTTTACACACACGTACACACATACACGCACCTCTTTCAGCAGACAAAACAAAACTGCTTCACAACAAACATCTGGTAAGAGGATGGACAGACACATTTACTCTGCTGAGTCTCTTAGGGCTGTCGTAATAACCACAATATTGGCAAGCCAGGGGATGGCAAGCAACTGCCACAACCGCTATGTTCATGTTTGTTTCTTTTTTGAATTCTTTGCAATGGGAGTGCCGCATTTTTACACATTGCTACAAATGCCAGCAGCATGACAAGGCACCGAGGGCCTATTTTGTGCTGAGCACTGCACTTGTGGTGTTTTTTGTCTGGTCACCGTGAGTTGAAATTTGTTCTTTGGGTAAAATCCCACAATGATCAACCGTCACATCCTACATGTAGCTACAAATGCTGGACAACAACAACAACAACAACAACAACGGAGGAGAAATGAATACACATAGACCGGCGGGTCCGTCCTCTTTCCCCACGGGCTTCAGCCTTCCCTTCATCCAGATGAAGTACTCTACTTTGTGCTGACATTTTGATATTCCGTTTCGTATAGGGATGCACCGATACAGATACTGGACCGGCTATCGGGCCGATACTGACTCACATAGCTGGATCAGATATTGGTGACAATATACATCATATACAGGAATTTTAATTGACCAATATGTTGCTGCATTAAAAATGTTTACACCTGAATTGTAATTCCTGTTAATTTTGAAGGTCTTTTGCGAAGTTGTTGGTATAAGATTTATTATTTCAATAATAAATAATTCATTAAATTTGTATCTATATGTTTATTTGTTACATTTTTATTTTAAAGTTAGGAAAGCAATGTTTCAGTCAAGCCTGATGTTTCTTTACACATAAAAGAATGATCCCAGTCACTTCCACACAGTGAGGCATACAGATGATTAATTAAACACTGGTATCAGATCGGTACTTGGTATCGGCCGAAGCCCAGGTATTGCTATCGGTATCGGGACTGAAAAAGTCGGATCGGTGCATCCCTAGTATCATAGCAACCAAATGCAACCAAAGTGCAGCTGAAAAAAAAACTCGCTGCGGCATTCTTTGTTCTGCATTTAACAATAAACAAGTATTTAATTTGTTTTAAAACTGGCATCTTTGTAATTGTATAAATATACCTAAAGACAGCCTACAATAAAGCTCATTTATATAGCTCTAAAATCAGGATAAATAAAGGGATTAGCAAAAAAAAAGTTGCAATAATACCGCGTATCGCGCTGTTGAGCCAATCATTATCACTGCGGGGGGAATTCCTTCACCGCGACAGCCCTAATTGAGACGCACTGATACGAACACAACTGAATCTATTTTTTCAGCCTCTTTCAGCGGGCAAACAACAACACTGCTTCACAACAAACATCTGGTAAGAGGTGGGACAGACACAGCCTAGATACTCTGCTGAAGTCTCTACATTTTTCATTTCAGGTGAAAAAAAAACTGAACAAGCAGAACATAGTTAGAACTGTGAACCCTGCCCTGCTGCCCTCCATCAAATTCCTGTTGTATGATCATATCCTCTCGCCTGACAAAGTAAACATCAATACAGGTTGATGATAACAGCTGTGCTGCGTAATTGGCTTTATTGACACTTCAGTGTGTTAGCCGCAATAGAAAGTTGGCTTCTTAACTTTACTACAACACAGCCTCTAGCCACATCCAAGCAGGCTCCTGTCATTGGGTTCCAACAGCTAAGTTGTTCGCTTCTATCTGAAAACGCAGTGCCGGCATTTTCAAATGTATCCACTGCAGACAGCATTACTTTTCTTTAACTAATCGGAGAGGAAAATATGTCTATTCAAATTTAGCCTTAGCTTGAGACGGATGTGACCATGTGACTGTGTATGTGTGCGTGTGTCACAAAGGTCAAAGCAACAGCAGTGTGTTCCTCCCTCGATTTCCTTGCTGAGCCTTATTATCGATTCAAGTCATGGCGCAGCTCCAAGGATCCTGCAGAGCGCGCGTACACACACATACACACAGTGATATCATGCATGGCAACATCTACTGATATTCTTGACCTATTTTTTTTCCTTCGAATGACTGCAGACACACAAACACACAGTCAGAGATTCCTTCCCCCTCTTTTTTCAGCGATTACATTAAACATCCAGGATGCACCAACAGAGATGGAACAAACAGCCCTCTGCGGCAAACTCCACGAGACAAGTTTTAAAAAGATGTGGGTCGGCCCACACAGCCTTCACTGTTAAAATCTGTCGTGAATACAGGCCCTGTGTGCTGCTGACAGAAGAGAGGACCACTGTTACCACACAAACACACTAATATGCACCAACACACACATTTATATGCCGGGGCAAATATTTCACACTCGCTGGCTGCGGCCTGCAGGACCATTCATTTCTCCCGTGACACACACAATGAAGCTCATTGATTATTTTACTAAAAATCAGCTGGGTGTCAGTTATGTAAGAACCCCGAGGGCTAAAGAGGGGAGTGAACAGTAAAGGGGGAGGAGAGACGTCACAGATTTACTGCATATGAAGATAAAATGTGGAGAATGTGAGGAAGACAGAGTGCCAGAGGAATCTCATTTTGACACTGCAGTATTTTTCTTTTTAGCGGATACACATAGAGCAGCTGGGCATCACTGTAACAGAGGTATTTTTCTGGTTACATTCTGTGGTGTCGTTTATTTCACATGCACTAACTGTAAATATGTCTGATGCTATTTCAAAAATCTAGGGCTGTCAAAGTTAACACGATAACACATTGGCGCAAAATCGTTTTAATGCTGCCAATTTCTTTAACGCATCAACGCAACTTGCAATTTTTAGGTTGTAGCAGGCTCAGTTTTAAAGCTAGAGTGAAGATGCTGGTATCATATAAACTAGAAAACCCTAATGAATCCATCGGTACCAACCATGTCAGACTAGCTTGTTGCAAAGGAGGTTAAATAACGTTCTAAACTTACACTAAATTTTAGGGAGGAAAAACTGGGATGCCGATTTTCAAAGGGGTACCTTGACCTCTGACCTCCAGATCAGTGAATGTAAATGGGTTCTCTGGGTACCCACGAGTCTCCCCTTTACAGACATGCCCACTTCATGATAATCACATAAAGTTTAAGGAAAGTCATAGTCAAGTCAGCACACTGACACACTGACAGCTGTTGTTGCCTGTTGGGTTTGAGTTTGCCATGTTATGATTTGAGCATATTGTTTTATGCTAAATGCAGTACCTGTGAGGGTTTCTGGACAATATCTGTCATTGTTTTGTGTTGTTCATTGATTTCCAATAATAAATATATACATACATTTGAATAAAGCTGCATATTTGTCCACTCCCATGTTGATAAGAGGATTAAATACTGGACACATCTCCCTTTAATGTTAATTTTGAACAGATAAAAAATGTGCAATTAATCGTGATTAAATATTTTGATTGATTGAGAGCCCTAAAAAAAAACATTGAACACCACAACAACCTTTCCTTCTGTTTGTAACGTTGTGTCTTACAAGATATATTTACAAAAATGATTCAAAATTTATCTCATACTGTGTTCAATATATTTCTGATGTCCATTTTTAACGCATTAATAACAAGCACTTTGTCCCAGCAGGGAGGAGAGGCCTCCCCCAGCAGAGCCACGAGCTCTGGGAGCGTTTGATTTCCCTGAAGGCTCCCCCACCCTCTCCTACTACAAACAGCAGTGCAAGCTCGGTCAGCGTTTGGTTTTCCCTGCCGCTGCTCTGACAGCATTTGGTTTTCCCTGCCAATACAGTCAGGTGCTGCTGGAGAATGTGACCAAACAGGAAGCAACCGGGGAAAGACGGGAAATCAGGGAGGGGTGGAGGAAGGAGGCAGGGAAAGAGAGAGGGAAAAAGAGAGGGAGAAGAAGAGAGGGAGAACGAATTAAGAGATAATGAAATAAGCAAGTGAGAATGCGAGGAAAATGCAGACGAGAGGGAGGGAGAGGGGAAAATCGATAGTGAGAAGGGAAACGAAGGCAGAGAAGGAAGACAGAGAAGGGCAAATTAAACAGCTATTGGTAGCAGAAGGGAGCAACAATGAGATCATTAATATTAAGAGTTTCATCACAAAACGCAATTGTGAAAAGAGATTATTGTACTACAGCAAAGTAACTGACGATCTGGAAATGGAATTCAGCAATTTAAGAGCTTTGTAACATCCCAAACTGTAACTTATAGTTCAAATAATAATACAAGTCATTATAAAGCTTTGTTTGCAGTTCCTGATGTTACAGCAAAACAAGTGGAGATGAAAAATATTGACAAAGATTTGACCAGGGCGTGATCTGAGAGGCACAGAGAGAATGTGCTGGATGCTTGAGGAGGAGGAGGAACAGGAGGAGGAGGAGGAGGAGGAGGAGGAGGTTGTGTTCTTGCGGGCAGAGATCTACCGTGACAGGAGAGCAGGAGCGAGGGAGTTGGAAGGGAAAAACTAGGCCACGTGGAAAAATCCAGCTGTAATGATCCAACTCAGGGACTGTCCAACAGCTCGCATGTCTGCCTCTCTTCTCTCTCCATGTCTATCTTCATCTCTTTCATGCTGTGGTTACATCTTTCTCTTCTCTCTGATATTCAGTTAAGTTTTGACTTCTATTCTACAATCTGTCTCTTTCTACTTCCCAGCCCCTCTTTTCCTGAGACTACCTCTTTCCATCTCTCCGTTTCGTTTTTAGCTCCTTCTCCATCTCTTCTCCTTCTTATTTCCTCCAGTGTCAGAGATTACTCGTTCAATGACCAACTGCAGAAGCGAAGAAACACATTTCCACACTTTGCCCATCGTCTAATCTCGACATTTCAAGGTCTAATTTTACCTCTAATGGGGTCACATTAGCGCAGAAGCGTGACATTTCTCAGGCAGAGGCACATGACAGAGAGGCTGGTGTTAAAGATGGCATATTCAAAGCAGCGACAGATACACTCTAATAAGATGCATAAGGTGGCTGGAAAAGCACAGGCGGCCTTTGTATGCCCACGCAGTGTGTGGCGAATCGGAGAGGCAGGTACAAACACAGAGACACAGATCTGGAGAGACGGTAAGAGCAGGCCTGACACTTCCTGTATCCCACGAAAATGCGGGACGTCAGCAAACACTCAACTCCAAACCCTTCCTGATCCTCTGTGCACTTCCTGTCTCCCTTTGCATGGCTAGCAATAGTTGCAATAATATTTCAACATTATTGTACATTGAAAACTGTCTTATCATAAGATCATTATCTTGTCATAGTTTTACATTGTACAAGTACATGTTTCCAAGCAAAATGCCATTATAAACTAAAAAGAAGAGTTATTAAAGAAATGAAATAAAAAAAATTATAATAAACAGCCGTCAAAGTTAACGAGATAACACAAATTTGTTTTAACTCCACTAATTTCTTTAACACAATCAATATTTCAGAGGTTGTAGCGGGCTCAGATGCTGGCATCAACTAGAAACTAGACAACCTAAGGAACCCATCGGTACCAACCATGTCATACTAGCTTGTTGCAAAGGAGGCTAAATAAAGCTCCAACCGTACGCTAAATTTTGGCGAGGAAAAATTGGCATGGCCATTTTCAAAGGGGTCCCTTGACCTCTGACCTCCAGATATGTGAATGTAAATGGGTTCTCTGGGTACCCACTAGTCTCCCCTTTACAGACATGCTCACTTTATGATAATCACATGTAGTTTGGGGCAAGTCATAGTCAAGTCAGCACACTGACACACTGACAGCTGTTGTTGCCTGTTGGGCTGCAGTTTGCCATGTTATGATTGGAGCATATTGTTTTATGCTAAATGCAGTACCTGTGAGGGTTTCTGGACAATATCTGTCATTGATTTGTGTTGTTCATTGATTGATTTCCAATAAAAATAATGAAATATTTTAATTTATTGACAGCCCTATAAATATCATGATATTGATCGCATATTGCCCAGCCGTAGGCTGCAGATTAATCATTTAAAAGGCTGCTGAATACAGCACTAGGGTGCAAATGCCAGTAATAAAGGGGATATATCATGAAAAGCTTTATACATTTGGGTATCTGGAGTGCCTACCAACCCACAAACTGTGAAATAAGATAACGCAGTCAGTTTGTTGTGGGCTGCCTAGATCAGAAAACATGTGATTCAACGAGCCATTCAGACCTGGCTCCTCTTCCTGTCACATGCAGGTTCATTAGAATATATAGCCCATGACTTGGGAACTACCATTGCAAAGGTGCACCATATTTTGACCGCCCTGGCCGTCAACACCAGGGCAGTATAGATTGCGGGTCACAGTGAGGAAGGTGAAGCCAAATATACTGAGCTTTTTTGCAAATCTGTTATATCACTTGAGAGAACGCCCCAATTTGGATCTCGTTTGAAGAGCGCCATCATCTTAAGAGCCAAACTGTGACTCTCAGCATGTGTTTAAATGTCTCTGTGAGCGTATATGCTGTATGAGCACGTGTGACTGTGCCCGATTTACATTAAAAGAGTGTGTGAACTTATGTGTGGCTTACAAACAGCACGGTAAAACATTAATCCTGATGGGCAAAAAAAGCCACAAAGAATGTGTCCTATTTCTTCACTGCTACATACCAGCTCAGAGGGTCAACACACACACACACACACACACACACACACACTCACAGGGCAGCAGGAGGACTGAGCTGACTGGCACTGCCTGCACACTGATGAGTTAGAGGTGTTAAGTGTACAGAGAGAACAATGTGATGCCATCCTCAGCCAAAGATCTGCAACGAATTTGAACCCCTCTGACCACACACACACTCAACTAAGACCACACACACACCTGACACAGGATACAGACAGCTCAGTTTACCCAAAACGTGGAGTTTCTCCAGACTGAGAGAGATTATGTTTGGCAAAACTTTAAAAAATGAATGTACTCTGACAATTTACCAGTGTATGTAATTGCTTACTTAAATCTGTCACACACACACACACACACACACACACACACACACACACACACACACACACACACACACACACACACACACACACACACACACACACACACAGAGAGAGGGAGAGAACAGACGCATGTTATAGTGTCTATATTTATAAAGGGCAAAGTTATGGCTGTTGGCTTCCTGACCATCTTGTTCATCTTTATGTCCAATTGTTCTGTTTCCTCCCATGTTTCCTGACTTATTTTTGGCTCTGAACGGATTTTCATGGACTGTTGTGTACCCATCATGTTTGCTGCACTTTTAAGCTGCTCTTAAGCTTATGTAAATGTTATTATACTCGTCCAATTAGGATTACTAAAGAATAAAGAGCACAGGAGCAGAAATCCATATTGCGTTGCATGCTACAAAATAATTATGGAGCTCCTTGAGTAAATATAATGTTGCTGTCAATCTGCCCTGAACCATCTGGTTTTCCACTGACTCAGACTCTGTTTTGTGAGTCAGGTCCCAGTGTTTTTCCATATATGACCCTGTCGCTATTGCTTTAGATATCCTGTCATTGTTACAGAGCAGTTACACACAAGCACAAACACCCTACCACCCAAGTGAATTATTTAAGCTGTATCAAATGTCTCCACTCCAGTTTCAGTCAAGTGATGCCGCAAGCAGGACGTCAAGTTCACATTTCTGTGGCTATTCTTCCTGACAACTGCTACAAGTGACTCACACACACAGCTGACAGAACAGAGTAGTGAAAACTTACAAAGGTCGGGATAGTGGTTTATGGGGTCAAGTTCACTGCAGCATATGAAAAATTGCTGCAATGCAAGACTGCCAGGAAAGGTAGGGAAAGAAAGAGGACAAGAACAATGTATGGCAAAAAGAATGAATAATGGGGGGGGGACTTGATATCATCCAAGACAGGAGGCGTAGGCTATTGTCACTAACATTCTTCAAAGAGCAAAACATCATTAGACGGCGACATACTGCAGCACAAGTCCTATTGTACTGGAGTGTGTGCAAAGGACACAGAGCAGCTCCTATAGGGTTACAGCCTCATTATAGCACTGATGAAGGAGACGAGATGGGAGGGTGATGTTGACAGGACACAGAGGTAGAAACCTGCAGCCTTACAGGGCCAGAAAACACATGTTACTCTTGGGATATCCTACTGTAACAGAGAGAGCTTGGGGTTGTAATTTAGCAGGGCTGGGACGATACACCTATCTCCTGATTCAATACTACCACAATACTTGGGTGCCGATTCGATATGTATTGTGATTCTACAAGTATTGCGATTCGATATTACTATTTAGTGCGATATTTTTTATCTTTTTTAACACTAGACCATGGGAAAAAGTTGAATCATACACTTCTAGGGACTTTTATTTAGGAAAATATCTAAATTAATACAGTAAAAATGTTTGATTTTCAGCATGTATGTAGTCAGAGATGTCCTGAAGTCAAATATACTGTATCAGTCATAGTCAAGAACTATTTATTACATTTTTTTCCAGGAACCCAGAAATCAAGGAATAAAGACATTTCCCTCACAAATTAGTGGTATTTTCTTTGTAATTTATAAAGGGACATGTAATGTTTTATACTTCTGGTGAATATAATCCAAGCAATCTGATTTCCATAGATGTATTTTGTATATACAGTTCCCTTTGTTAACACCTTATTTTGAAAACCAGACGTAGTCACACGTGTATACTTCCTCTAACTTCTCCAAGGTGGTCTCTAGCTCTCCCGTCAGCTCCGTTTTCTTTATCCATCCGTGGTCAGCTCCATCAGGGCCGTTTGAATGCATTTAACATAAATGTCAGTATATGGGTGCTCTACATTTGTATCGTTGGCCCATTTGACCACAGAGATGAGAGCGACGGCTGGCTTGACTGTACGTTACCACGATATGATAACGTTTCCTGCCTGAGACAGCTTTAGTCCTGATGTCTAGCTCTGCTTTTCTTGGCAATGATACCACATAAACACATTTTTCGAAGTATATACATGCATACTGTGTTTTACAGATTAGGGATGTAGAGAGAATATAGAGATCTGTGATGCCCTGTCCCACTTGTGTTGCAGCTACTAAAGAAACAGCATGTGATCCGAGTCTAACCCTGCACAAAGTTTACCAAAGCAACTTCCCATACATTGATTTGATAAAAAAGGACCAGCAGTAGGTATGTAGCTATCAACAATGCCAGATTTGGAGAGCTGACCTATGATCAGTATGGGACTTTTAGGCAGTTACGTGTTGAGATGTCTCAAGGCCAAAAGGCCCAAGAGGCCCGTGCCCAGCTCTACTTAAATCAATGTACTTATGTTTCCTTCCTTTAATCACCTCTCTCCTGGGAAACAGCACTTCTAAAGCCTAATTTATTTATAAAATCAAAGTAAAACAATTCTCCTCGCAGATCAAACTGAACTGTGACTGCAATCGACAAATGGCACTTTAGAACCCATACCACCTTTAGAGTCAATTTAACATTAAACTTGCCACATATAAATACACATCCCTGTGTGCTGATAAAATACAGACCTGGGTTTAACAGCATCTGTTTTAACCAGCTTGAGTTATAAGTGGGATTTGGGACATAGAGCAATAAAGTCAGTGCCAGAACATTTTTTTATATCAAAGGAAAGTATTGCAAACTTTTCTGTTATATATATCTTGCTATGCCCCAAGCAACTATTTGGACTAAAAAGACTGATGTGTTATATGGGAGATGCACACAAGACGTCTGCATATTTTGGACTAGATATATTCCAGATATGGCCTCGTGTTTTCACTTTCCTTCAATAGAAAGCTTATTTCAGGGCAAAGCGTTGCCACAACAAAGATGCTACAAACTGTCAATGAAAGCATTTCCCACAGGGCTTCTTCCTCTGGTTAGACAGCGTTGTTGTACAGACACTTTATGTTGGAGGATTAAAGATTAAAGACCTCCTCATATCCCATGTTGTCTGTCTCCACCTGTCTTCCACACATTTGCAGGCAACACACACACACAAGTGAAGTCCCAAACCCCAAGTTTCATTATAATAATCAATAATTAAAAAACAACTTCTTTTCATCAGCGCCAGCATCACAGATGTGACCTGAGTCTATTGGCTGTCCGCACCCCCATCCTCTTACACGCGCACACGCACACGCGCGCACACACACACACACACACACACACACACAACCCCCCTCCCTACGACAGTCAATTTCAGTAGAGGCATTCATTTTTAAAGCGCCCTTGTCACTGGGATTATAAAACAGCAAGTCTCAATGCTGGTGGTAACGCCACTGCTGCAGGGGGTAACAATAAGGGACCCACACAGAAAGAGATCTGCAGTACAGCCCAACAAGCGCCACTTTGTTTGAGGTTTGTGTTTTCTCATCTTAAACCCCATCACAGTCAAACTCAACCTTTCCACTGCCTTGCAGAGCCACAGCTTTCATATTTACAGGACAAACAGCAAACACATGGTGAAACATGAGGCCGTGTGGGGGAAATTCTCTGACACTGGCGGGCAGGGAGGACTTCATAAAACTGCTTCCTCTGGTGTCTCAAAAGCACACAAGTGATTACAAGAGAGTCAGGGCATGCAATGTGGATCTACCCAGAGCAATACAGATGGAGGCAACACTGTGGCATAGCTAGAAGCAATGCTTTGTTTATCCAAAATATCAACAATGATACAATCCAGATTATGAAACTGGCAGACTGGGCTGGCTGTCTGCCCAAAGATCAATTTACACTTCCAGACACAGTCTGTGCCCCATGTCTGAAGTCCTTTATCCCTCCCATGACAAAAAAGCACCAACATTCCCATAGTATTCCCAGAGGGACATTATGAATAGGCAACAGAAAGTTAAGATCATCCTGTGACTAAATGATTTGTTCATTTTTAGTATAGCTATGACACTTCAAACTTTGACATTTGTATTGTATCCATCTACATGAGGAACAGTGAGATTATGTACACTATACAGCCCCTTTCCCCCCTTTACCTTTATATCTCTCCAGCACATCCTCGTACGCCTGGGCGAATTCCTTCTCCTGTGAATGGTTTGTCGGCAGCAGACCCGGTATGAATCCGGCCATGGTGGCTCTGCAAGCCGGCTTGTGAGTAGAGAGTGGTCGGCCTGCAGACTACCGCAGTGAGCCGGTCCGCTGCTGCGCGTCCAGCTCCCAGCTCTGGTTCCTCTCTCTCCTCGGCGTCCAATTCAACAGCACCTTATGTGAAACTAGTGGATTTGATGCATTGACGCACACAAAAAGCCCAGGAGCTCTCTTCCAAGCAGGGTTAGATAATCCTTGGGGATAGTTGAGAGGATAAAAATGGACAACAAAAGCCTGAAGTGAGCGCGTTTTTATGAAAATGTAGAACATGAAAGACGCGAGTATCTACTTGAATGAAGGTTACATAAACGTTATCTATCCATTACCGCGGTTTGTGTGTGCGTGTGTGTGCAGGGACACACAGTCGCATCGCTCGGTGTGTTGTCTTCGACCAGCCAGTCAGTCCCTCCTTCAATATCAGCTTCCAGCCGGCAGACTGCTGCTAAATGCGCCTCCTGTGTATATATGTGTGTGTGTGTGTGTGTGTGTGTGTGTGTGTGTGTGTGTGTGTGTGT